>JAREIK010014708.1:0-67727 GCA_029783825.1 Sapria himalayana
GATATACAAATTATAGATTTACATATTGATAGATTATAATAAATAAGATAGACATATAGATATATAGATTGATAGAAAGATTAACACAAAGACAAATAGACATATAGATAGATACAAAATAAATAGATAGATAGATAGATATAGAAATATAAAAATACACAGTTAGATAGTTAGATATATAAAATAACATATAGCAAAATATAGATAGTAGATAATAGATTGACATAGCGATAGATAGACAATTAAATAGTTATATAGATACATAGACGGATAGATAGATAGACAGATCGGTAGGAAAGTGAGATAATCATATAAATAGACAGACATATAAACAAAAAGAGATATAAATAGATTGACATATAGATGTATAGACAAATAGTCAAAAATAGATAGACAATAGCTAGATAGATCAATAGATAAGCAGAAAAAACATATATAGATAGATTGATAAACAAATAGTCAAAAATAAAAATAGAAACATACGTATATAAATAGATAGACAGATATACATATACACATATCAATAGAAAGATATATTAGTCATATATTTAGATAGATTGATACATGGATAAAAGATAGATAAACTAGATAGTTAACAGATAGAATATAGATAGGATAGCTAAATAGACCGGACACACACACACACACACACACACGACACATATATATATATATATAATACAGAGTTAGACATATAGAAAGATAGATTATTGAATGATAGGCACATAGACACCTTGAAAGATGGGTAGATAGGAAGATAGACATATATAAAGATAGACAAATAAATCGATAAATTAGATTATAGATATATAGATATATAAAAAGATAGATAGACATATAAAATGATAGAAAGATAGATAGTTAAACATAGACAGATTGATAGAAAGATAGTTGACATATAAAAAGATATATAGATGATAAATAGATAGAACAAACAGAAAATAAACAGATTGATAGATAAACAAATAGGCAAAATAGGCATATAGACATAATAGATAGATAGAGAGAAAGTAGATTGATTGTAATATAGTCAAATCGAAAACTAGACAAATAGTTAGATAGTTAAATAGATAGATAGGCAGATAGATAGCTAGCTAGCTAGCTAGATTGATAGATAGATAGCTAGACAAATATATAAATATACATAAAGAAAGATAGATATGTAAATAGATAGATAGATAGGTAGATTAAGAGAAAGAAAGATAGACATATAGACAAATATATATATATAGATAAACATATAGGCATGTAAACAAATAGATAGAAAGAGAGATATATAGATAGATAGACTAATAGACTATTAGATAATAGACAAATAGACTAAAAGATTGATAGACAGAATAAGAATTAGATAGTTAGATAGATAAATAGATACACTGATAGATAGTTAGATAGTTAGATAGTAAGATATTTAGATAGACTGACAGATAGCTAAAGAGATTCATTGATTGAGAAATTAACACATTGATAGATAGAAAAATATTTAGATAGATAAATAGAAAAAAAATATAAACTGATTGACATGTAAAAAAATATACATAAAGATAGATAAATAAACAAATAGATAGATAGATAAATAGACAAATATTAATATAGGTAGGTAAATAAATATATAGATAGATAAACATATAAATAGATAGGCATATAGATTAATAGATAGATAGATAGATAAAAAATACATAGATAGATAGATAGACAAATAGACAGAAAGATATCCAAACAAACAAATATATAGATAGATAGATAGATATATAGACAAATAGTCATATTGGCAGATAGATAAAAAGAAATACAAATAAATACATAGATAGATAAATAGATTAGATAGATCAATAGATAAATAGACAAATAGATAGATATATAAATAAATAAATAGATAAACAAATTAACATATTCTCAGATAGATAGATATATACAGATAGAGAGATAGAGAGATATATAGATAGATAGAAAGATAGATATATAGTTAGATATATAGATAAATAAAAAGAAGATATATAGATAGACACGTAGTCATATAGATAGATAGATAGATAAATAGATAGATAGATAGACAAAAAGATATTTAGATAGGAAGATAGACACATTAACTAATAGATTAGTAAAAATAAAGATAATTAGATAGTTAGATTGAAAGATAGATAAGTAGATAGAAAGTTAGATATTTACATAGATAGTAATATAGGCATATAGACATTTAGAAAGATTGAAAGATAGAGAGATAGAGAGATCCACAGAATGAAAGATAGTTAGATAGATAAATATACAAATAGATAGATAGATAGTTTATAGATAGATAGATAGACATATAGGCATTAGACATATCTATAGAAAGTAAGATAAGAAGTAAGATAGATAGATAGTCAAATAGAGATTTAGATCTTTGACATATAGACAAATAGATAGATAGTTAGTTAGAGAGATTGACAGATAGATAGTCAAATAGATATATAGATACATAGACATATAGATAGTTGGATATATAGATAGAAAAATAGATAGAAAAAAAGTTTGATACTTTGACAGATAGCCAAATAGATACATAGACAGAAAGATAGATTGAGAGGTAAATATGTAAATTGGTAGATAAATAGATATACAGATAGAGATAGATAGATAGATAGATAGATAGACAGATTCATATATAGATAGATCGATCGATAGATTTTTAGACACATGGATAGACAGACAGATATATATATAGACAGTTAGATAAATAGATAGATATATAGATAGATAAATAGACAGATTAACTGAAAGCCTGATAGATTGAAAGCCAATTAGATATTTAGAAAGATAGTCAAATAGAAAGATAGATAGTGACACAAATAGATAGATTGACATATAGACATTGAAAAAAATAGATAGATAGATAGATGGATAGTTAAAGAGATAGACATATAGATATAGATAGATATACATATGATAGATAGCATACTAGAAAAATAGATAAAGAGATAAACAAATAAAGAGATAAAAAAAGGCAGATAGAGAGATAGATAGATAGACACTTAAATAGATAGCAAGATAGATAGATAGTAAGATAGATAGATAGGTAGATAAAAGATAAATAGATATATATATATATATAGATAGATAGATATATATAAGGATAGAAAGATTGGTAGATAAAAGATAAAGAGATAGATATATTGACAGGAAAGATAGATAGATAGGCATATAGATTGATAGATCCATAGATATTTTGATAGATTTTTAAATAGAAGATAAATAGATAGAATGATTGAATGATAGATAGATAAAAAGATTGACAAGTAGGTAGATAGACAGAAAGACAATTAGATAGTTAGAGATAAAAATAAATAAAATTTTGATATTTAAATAGTTACATAAATAGATAGAATGACATATAACATTTCGAAATAAAATATATATATATATACATATAGATAGATAAATAAATAGACAAATCGATAATAAACATATAGATAGATATACAGATATTCATATAGAGAGATAGATAAATAGATAGTCGGATTCATAATAAGTTTTATAGACTAATAGACCAAAAAATGATATTTAAATAGATATATAGATACAAAGATAGATAGATACATCGATAGATATATATATAGACAAATAGATAGATAGGTAGAGAGATAGATAGTTAGATAGATAGAAAAATAAATAGATAGATATTTATATAGATAGATAGAAAGATAGACAAATAACTTGATAGATATATATATAGATATATATATATATATATATATATATATATTGATAGATAGATATACAGATAGACAAATTGATAGAATAACAAATTGATAGATAGATATATAGACAAATAGATAGATGATAGATAAAAGAATATAAAGATATATAGATCAATAGAAAGAGAGACATAGATATATATATATATAGATTAATAGAAAAATAGCTAGATAGATAGATAGACATATAGACATATAGATATATAGTCATATATATAGATAGATAAATAGATAGATAGACACATAAAAAGTTGGATAGAAAGATAGACAGATAGGTAAATAGAAAGATATACAGATAGATAGACAGACAAATAAATAGTTATATAGAAGGATAGCAAAAAAAATAGATAGACAAATATATAAATACACAAATAGACAGATATGCAAATTGATAGATAAATAGGCAGATAGATAGATAGTTCAAGAAACTAATAAATAGAAAGCTAGTTAGATAGATATTCATATAGGCATAAAGATAGTTAGAATGTTAGATATTTAGATAGATAAACAAATAGATAGATAATGATATAGATAGTTAGATAGAAAGATAGATAAATAGAAAGATAGACAGATAGATAGATAGACAGATAGATAGATACACATATAGATTGATATATAGATAGACTATTATTGATAGATAAATAGACATATAGATAGATAAACAAATTGATATATTGAATGACAAAAGGATAGATAGACTGATAGATCGATAAATAGATTGATTGATCAATAGATTGATATACAGATAAACAAATTGATAGATAGACATATAGATAGATATTTAAAAAAATAGACAGATAGATAAATAGATAGATAAATAGACAAAAAAACATATAGACATATAGACAGAGAAATAGATAGCAGATAGACAAATTGATAGATAGTCAGATAGATTGGTATGAAGATAGATAGATATACAAAAAGATAGAATGATAGGTAGATACATAAATAGATAGATAGATAGACTAATAGACAAATAGACATATAGACAAATAGACATATAAAAATATATTATTAAATAGATATAGAGATAGGCATATAGACAGATAGACTAATAGACTAATACATAGAAAGATAGTTATTTAGTTAGACATACAGAGTGATAAATAGTTAGATGGTTAGATACTAAGATACATCGGCAAATATAATAGTTAGATATATAGACATATTGAAAGATATATATTTAGATAGATGGAATATCGATAGATAGACAGATAGATTGATAGAGAAATAGAGAAATAGATAGAATGCCATATAGATAGATAGTTTGACAGATAGATAGATAGAAACATAAATAGATAGACAAATTGACAGATAGATAAATTGACAGACAGATAGATAGATAGATAGATATATAGATAGATAGATAAGCAGATAAATAGATAATTAGATTGACATATAGAGAGATAGACATATACTTAGATAGATATATAAATAGATAAATAGATAAATAGATAGATAGATAATAGACTAATAGACAAATTAATAGATAGATAGATATACAAATAAAAATATAGATTGATAGACATATAAAAAGAAAGAAAGATAGATATATAGACAAATTGAAAAATAGATAGAAAAACAGATAGATATATAGATATATATGTATATATATTTAGATAGATAGAAAGAATGATTGACTAATAGACTGATAGATTGAAATATATTTAGACCATTAAAGAAATAGATAAATAGAAAGATAATTAGTTAGTTAGTTACATGAGTTTATAGATAGACAAATATTTAGATATAAAATAGATAGATAGATAGAAAAATAGATTGAATGATTGATAGACTAATATAAAGATAAAGAAATAGACAGCTAGATAGATAGATAGATCGATAAACAAAAAATAGATAGATAGATAGATATCAAAATAGATAGATATACAGATAGGTAGATATATATATAAATAAATTAATCAGTTATATTGATAGATGATTGACATATAGATAATTAGATAGACCATATCGACAGATTGATAGATAGACATATCAAAAGATATACAAATAGATAGATAGATATACAGTTAGACTACTAGACACATAGACAAATGATACTCAGATAGTAAGATATCTTTATAAATAGCGATAACGATAAATAGATAGAAAGATAGACAAAGAGTCATATAGATAGATAGATATATATTTTGACAGATAGATATATAGTGGGTTAGATAGAATACAAATAGACTCATAGACAAATATATAAATATTGATATAGACAAATAGACAAGTAGACGAATAGACAGATAGAGAGAAAGATAGATTGATAGATAGATAAAAAGATATTTAGATAGATATATATACATTTAAACAGATAGATATATAGGTAGATAGGTAGATAGAATAATAGACAGACAGAAAGATAGATAAATAGATATAGAGAGAGAGAGAGAGAGAGAGATATATATATATATATATATATATATATATAGAAAGTTATATAGTCAGATAGATAGAAAGATAGATAAATAATTAAACATAATAACAAATAGATAGATAAACAAGTAAAATAGATATATCGATTGATCACTACATAGTTAAACATAATTACTAACAGACTGATAAATATAAAGATAATAGATAGTTAGACATATAGTCTGATTGATAGATAGATAAAAAGATAATATGATAGTTAGACAGATATATAGATACAAGATAAATATTTTGATAGTTAGATAGATTTATAGATATATAGAAACATAGATAGATAGATAGAATGATAGACAAATAGATAGATTGATACACTGATATAAAGATAGATAGAAAAATATATACATATGTAGATAGAAAGATAAGAAAATTGGCAGATATATAGATTGATAGACAGATTGATAGATAGATATATAGATATATAGATACATAGATTGATTGATTGATTAATAAAAAAAAGATAGATAGATAGATACACATATAATTAGATAGATATATATATATATAGATTGATATATAATAGATAGATTGATTGATTGGTAGATAGACAGACAGACAGACAGATAAATAGATAGATACACATATAAATAGATAGATAAATAGATAGATATACAGATAGATAGATAGACAAATTAAAAGATAGATTAATATAAATATAGATAGGTAGATAGACAGAAAGATAGACAAAAAGATAGACAGATAGATATATCGATAAAAAAATAGATATATAGATAGATAGATAGACAGATTAATAGATAGTGGGATAGACCGAAAAATAGATAGATAGTTAGATAGATAGTTAGATAGATACACAAATAGATAGTTAATAGATAGATTAAGAAATAGATAGATAGATAGATGGTTAGTCATACAAAAAAATTTAAAACGCAAATAGGTAGATAGATAGATAAATAGATAGACAGATAAATAGTTAGATAGACAGATATAGTTACACAGAAAAATAGAAAAATAGACAAATAGGTAGATGGACAAATAGACAGTTAGATAGATATATAGATATACAAATAGATAGATAGATAGATAAACAGATAAACAAATGGATAAAAAGACCAATAAATACTTGATAAATAGATAGATAGTAAGATACTCAAATAGAATAGAGACAGATATACACAGATGCATAGATAGATAGATAGGTGGATAAATATATACACCTATAGACAGATAGAAAAATAGATAAATAGATAGATATACAAAAATAGATACATATACATTTAGACTAATAGATAGATAGACAGATAGATAGAGAGATATATAGATAGACATATAGATAGATATAGAGATATACAGATAGAGATATAAATAGATAGTTATACAAATATACATATACACAAATAGACAGATAAAAAGATAGAAAAATAGATAAATCTAAAATAGAAAGATAAATAGATAGATAGATAGGTAGACAGATAGATAGAAAGGTAGATTCATAGACAAATAAACATATTGACATATAGATAGTTAGATAGATATATAGTTTGATTGATTTATATATAGATAGATAGATAGACTGATAACCAGATAGTCAGTTAGACAGATATACATATAGAGAGATAGAGAGATAGATAGAATGATAGACAAATAAATTGATTGATAGATAGATAGACAGGTTGATAGATAGACATATAGATAGATAGACATATAGATCTATAGACAAATAGACATAATGATAGATAGATAGATAGAGATATATATAAATAAATAGATAGACAAATAGATTGATTGATTGATAAATAGAATAATAGATAGATAAATAGATAGACATATAGGTAGATAGACAGATAGGTAAATAGATAGATAGATACACAGATAGTCAGATAGTCAGAGAGAGATTGAGAGATTGATTGATAAAGAGATAGACAAAAATATAGGCAAAGAGGCAAATGGACAGATAGTTAAATAGAGAGTATGATAGACTAATAGACTGATAGGTAGGTAGGTAGCTAGTTAGGGAGGTAAGTATGTAGAGAGATGGAGAGATAGATAAGTAGAGAGATAGAGAGATAGAAAGAAAGAAATATAGATATAAAAAGATATCGAGAAATATAGAAAGAAATTTAAAGAGATAGAGATATAAAGAGATAGAGATATAAAGAGATAGATATAAAGAGATAAAGATATAAAGAAAGAGAGATAAAGAGATATAGATATAAAGAGATAAATAGATAGATACAGAGAGAAATATATACAAAGTTATATAGATAGATACATAAAGAAATAGACTGATACACAGATAGATAGATCGATAGATAGATGATAGACAAACATATAGAAAGAAAGATAGATAGATATATTGACTAACAAACTAAAAACTAATAGAATAATAGTCTAAAAAACTGATAGATTGACAGACTGATAGACTAATAGACACACAAATAGATAGAAATATAAATTAGCAGATACACATATAGGCAGATAGACTAATAGACAAATAGGTAGATAGATATATAGTTAAAAAGAGATAGATAAATAGATATAAAAATAGATACATAGAATTGCAGGTAATCAAATATAGACTTCGATAGATAGATCGGTAGATAAACATATATAGAAATAAATCAATTAGACAAATAAACATATAGACAGTTAAATAAATAGATTTTTAAAACTATACAAATAACCTAATAGACATATAAACAATTAGATATATAGTCAAATAGACAGATATAAAACTAGATATATAGACAGATTTATAGAGAGACATATAGTACATAAATAGAAATAGAAATAGACAGATAAATAAATAGATAGATAGATAGATAGATAGATAGATAGACTAATAGACAGATAGATATTTAGAAAAATATAGAGTTAGACAGATAGACAAATAGATTGATTGATTATAGACACATAGACATATAGACAAATAGATTAATAAATATATAGACATATAGATATACAATTTGATAGATAGACAGATAAACAGTTAGATAGATAGATAGACTAGTATACAGATAGATAGTTCGACAGATAGATAGATGTACATATAGATAGATAGATAGTCGGATAAATAGGTAGATATAATGATAGACAAAGAAACAAATAGACTGATAGACAGATATACAGATAGACATATACATAGATTGACAGATAGACAGATAAACAAGTAGACATATAGAGAGAAAGAGAGATAGAAAAAGATATATAAATATATAGATAGAATGATAGACAGATAGATGTTTAGATAGATAGTTAGATAGATAGAGAGAAAGAAAAAAAGATAGAGATAACGAGATTGATATATGAATTTTCATAGAAAGAAAGTTAGAGAGATAGATAGATAGATAGAAAAGTAGTTAGATAGACGGATAGACATATTACTAGGTACGTATGTAGCTTGCTAGGTATGTAAGTAGGTAAAGATATAGTGAGGTAGAGAGATAGAAAGAAAGAGATAGAAAATAGAGAGATAGAGAGATATAGTGATATAGATATAGCTAAATAGAGAGATAGAGAGAGAGAGAAATAGAGAGATTGAGAGATAGAAACATAGAGAGATATAGAGATAGAGAGATAGTGAGAAAGATAAAAAGATAGTTAGACAATTAGACACATAGGCACATATACAGATAGTCAAATAGAAAAATAGACTAAATGATAGACTGACAAACTAATAGACTAACAGTCTGACAATCTAATAGACTGACATACTTATAGACTAATAGACTAATAGACCCAGAGATAGAAAAATAGATTGAATAACAGATGGACTAATAGACAGATAGAAAACAAGATAATATAAAGATATATAGAAAAATGGACAAACAGATAGATAGACAGACAAATAGATAAACACACAAATAGACAAATAAATAGACAACTAGTAAGGTAGACAAATAATTAGGTAGATAGATAGTTAGCATATACACAGTCAAGTATACTGATACTCGAGCAGACAAAAAGGTAGACAGATGAATAGATAGACTGATAGACAGACAGATAGACTGATTGAAAAATAGATAGGCATATATAAATATAGAAAGATCAACATATAGATAGACTCATAGATAGATAAACAAAAAATCAAACAAATTGATAAATACACAAACACATAGATAGATATTTAGATAGATAGATTGATTAAAAGATTTATTGATAGACAAATAGAAAGATAAATTATAGAAAATTGATAGATAGATAGATAAATAGAAAAACAGGTAGGTAAAATGATTATTAGATAGAAAGAGTGATAGAAAAATATATAGATAGATTTTTATAAAGATAGATAGAATGATAGATAGATTTTTATAAAGATAGATAGAATGATAGATAGACAAAAAATTATAAAGATAGATAGATAGATAGACAGATAGATAGACAAATAGATTGACACATAAATAGATAGATAGATAGACAAATAGATAGATTGATTGATTGATAGAAAAATTGATAGACAACTTGAAATTTAGATTGATAGGTAGATTGATAGATAGATTGATAAATAGATTGATCACCCTATTAATAGACATATTGTTACATAAATTAATAAACAAATCGATGGATAGATTTAAAGGCATGATTATAGACGGATTAATAGACATATTTATAGACAGATAAATAGACAGACATACAGACAGATAGATAGATAGATAGATAAATAGATATATAGATAGCTAGATAGAGAGAAAGATAGAAAGATCGATAGATATATAGATAGATAGATAGATAGATTGCATGATTGATTGATTGAAACAAGAATAAGGGAGCAACCTATATGTTCTACATCTTTCTGTTATCAGGTAAGATTGTTATTACTCTTCTCCTTAAAAATACTATATACATTTCTCTCTCTCTCTCTATTTGATTACCACTGACGAAGGTTGGTTTATACAGAATATTCAGTTTTAATTATTTTTTAATTTTCTCCCAATTTTTCTTCTTTCTTCTATTTTCACATCACTAATATTAGTTTGACTCTCCTCCATTAATGAAACAACAAATGGTTAGTGCAAACTTTGTTCTTTTACTATTTAATTTTTTAATGTTTTATGGATTTCAAATACTAAATGTATGCATATTGTTTTATGCTTCTGTAACTTAAGAAAAAATAATTATGTTTAATGTTTTCTACTTCTGTAATTTAAGAAAAAACAAACTCAATGTTTAAGGGTTTTGTTTTGATTGTCACCAAAAATATTATAAATAGATAACTTTATATATATACTTTTATACTTTTATATTTTCGTATGACATTATATATAAATGTCTATACTTTAATATATATAAACATATTACATTATATATAAACTTTGATATGTTTATATAAAAATATAATGTTAAACACACACGCACACACACACACATATGTATAAATGTTTATAAATATTTATACAACATTTACATAAAACTATTTATTCATATAATTTTTTATATAACATTTATATAACATATAACAATGTTTATACATATTTGTAAACATTTATATACCATATAAATTTTTATATAAATATATAATATTTATAATGTTTATATAAATCTGATATATATACTATATAATATTTATAAGAGTATTACATATATTAATTTATATATATGTAACATTTATAAAAATATTTAAACACAACATTATATCTAAACACTTGTATATTTATATAATCATATGCCATTATATATAAAAATTTATAATTTAATATAAATGTGCAACTAAGATAATAGTTATGTACAATATGATGCTTGTATGCATACACGAGAGATTATCTCTATAATGTATATCATATGAAGAAATGATATATCATAGTGGGATATTTTTAAGTAAATATATAAGTTGATAAATTATTTATTATAGTAATATGATAAATCATTAGTTATCTTTATAATGCATACACATTGTGCAATATGATAAACCATTTGTTATAGTAATATACAAATCCACATTTGGTTACTTTTGTTTTTTTTATTAATGGATTTATTTGTAGTCTTATTTTAATGAGTTATATTTTTAAGTAATTAAATTTTATTTTTATTTTTTTGGATAATGTTATGATTATATTTTTTTTATGGTCAGTTATTTTATTATTTGTTTGAATATTATTGATATGTCACTTATTCATTATTTACTTGGTTATTTATTTTTTTAATTGAGATGTTATAAATTGTGTATTCGTTATACATTTACACAATTTATCAATGGTTATATGAAATAATATGTTTTATAATAAAAAAAATAATATGAAAATTTAATTACCAATAAATTATTTTCATGGTTATTAGTAATATTATTTATTTTTTTCATTGTTATCACCATAAATTAATTTTTTATTATTGAAATTTATTTTATTAATTTATAAATAATATTATAAAAATAACCATACAAATTTTTTTAATTATTAACCATAAATGTATTTATTTATGAAATAATATAATTTATGGTTAAATATAAAATAATTTTGGTTTCTAATTTTTTTCATCTATGACTTGTCTCTCCCCCCATCTGGCCATCTCTACATATCAAACAAAGAACATTTCTTTCTCTATCTCTTTCTCTGTCTATATTTTATTTGTTTATTTTCATTATAATTTATTTAAAAATTAGTAATGAGTTTTGTAAATTTAAAATTGGTAGTGATCTAAATGGTGCTTTTTTGTTAAGTTCTTGTGTGTTAATGAAAAATCGAAAGTGTGAAGTTTTTTTCTTTTAATTATTATTTTTTTTAATGTTTAATGGATGTCAATTCAACGGAAAGTGTGCTTGCTCTTAAATTCGAAGAATAATAGTAAAAGAGAATGAATAAAATACTAACAATAGGAAAAGAGGAGTAAGGTATTGTAATTTTTTAAATTCAAAGAA
This sequence comes from Sapria himalayana, assembly GCA_029783825.1. NCBI lineage: Eukaryota > Viridiplantae > Streptophyta > Magnoliopsida > Malpighiales > Rafflesiaceae > Sapria > Sapria himalayana. The sequence goes on from JAREIK010014708.1 coordinate 12,979, forward strand.
GTGCAAGATAGCATGCATTCTCAAAGCACACTGGCCATGCATGGTGTCATATTTTGTGTATACATTTATCATAAGTAATTGTTCCATCATTATATAATGTTAACATGAGTAAAATGATAGATAATTTGATTAGTAATAGAGTATACCATTCTTTTTTAAAAAATGTGCATATTGTATATATATCCAATGTAGTAGATGTGTGATGGGTGTGAAGTCATTTATTTACTCCAGTCTATGTTTAGTTTACATGCACATTTTTTTTGTTTACAATGAAACATGCATACTAATATACTTTTTTACCCAAAACACTTGCCAATTTTTTATCACACATACAAAAAATTAGAAATGACCAAAAATAATATTGTACAACTAAATAAAAACAAAAAAAAAATGAAGAAAGATGTAACACATCATCAACTAATGATTTTTAACAATTTGACTATGATCTACTGTTGATTCTGAGATTATTACTAAGAATCAATATATCAAAGTAAAGTTTTTAAATTAAAATTGTTTATTGGATCATAAATCTCCATATGAAAAAATATCTTTAATATTGGTCTGATATTTTAGATTTAATGTTATTCTAGTAGTATATTTTTTTATAAACTCAACAATTAGCAATAAAAAATTAATGATAAACAAAAATCATTAATGCATAATTTAATACTCTTGATATATGATACTCTTGTATGTTTTCCTTTTATTTTTTTCTTTTCAGCTATTTTAAATTTTGCATATGTAAATCAATTTGTTTGTGCAGATGATTATACTCTTGATATATGATACACACACACACACACATGTATGTATGTATAGTTTTTTTTTGTATTTATGTGTATCATTTTATTTTTTGTCATTATATATTTGCAACTTTTTGGCTTGGTGTAAAATAAAATATGAGTATATAAAAAGATTTTTTAAGTTATTTGCAAATATAGCCATGTAATTGTTTGATGAAATTAATTAACCTATTTTAGAAGCTTTTAAAAAAAGTGATGGGGCCATTTGGTTGATTTACTCATTATCTATTTGGGCATTGTAAAAAATAGCCCTCTTGAGCTGCTCTTGCCAAAATTTAGCTTTTTTTTAATATTTAATTGAAAAAAATATATAAGAGATGAACATATCTATAATATTTGCTAAATTAATAAGTTCCCATCCTTCTTATTGATTAGGTATTAATTGATTTGTATGTAAGTTTTCTTTACCAAACAATCTTTTGATTGCAATTTTACTCAAATTATGTCAATGTTAATGTCTGTAATTTTTTTGTATCTCTAATTAGTCTAGATTTGTAAAGCTAGAAATCTATAATTGTAGTTTGCTTCACATCTATGTTTTCTAGTTGAATACCTTGTATGATATATTTTATAGTCCAAATATGTTTTTGTTCATGTCTGATTTCTTTATTAATTAATTAGCCAAGAGTTCTTGGAATTGGCTCTTCATTCCATTAATTTTGTATATCCTATTTATTTTAATATTCAAAGATTGAGTTGATTTACAATAGAAATTTTGGTCTTTGATCTTTATTGAGAAGTGAGAAGCTTACTCCTTCAAATATTCAACATGTCCAATGATAGTGATACCTTATAATTTGCCTCCATAGTTGTGTATGAAGTAGATATATATGTTTATGTCAAAATTAGTTCAAGAGAAAAAAAATTCAAAAGGCATTATGGATGCTTTCATACAACCTTTTATAGCAGAGTTAAATCATTAGTAAGATATTGGAGTGAATACATATGACATCCAATGATTTTTAATATTAATGGTTTTAAAAGATTACCAATGGTCTGTAATATTTTTGGAGATCAATTACCTATAAATGATTTTAAAAGATTTTTGGTCAATTTTTTATCACAATTTTTTTCAGTTATTACCGACCATTTTGTGACCATTTACTGACCTAATGCTTTTGGTCAGAAAATGGTTGGAATATAGTCGAAAATTATTTGTTAGTAAATGGTCTGTAAATTGTCAGTAATTATCGACCATTTGGAGACCATTTACCAACTTAATATTTTTGGTCAGAAAATAGTCGGAATATCATCGAATATTGGTTGTCAGTAATTAGCCTCAAAATGATTTGTTATTACTGACCATTTTGAGTCTATAAAACGACTAAGTGCTTTTGGTCAGAAAATGGTTGGAATTTAGTCGATAATTATTTGTCGGTGAATGGTCTGTAAATGGTCATTAATTACCAACCATTTAGAGACCATGTTTTGACCTAATTAATTTGGTTAGAAAATTGTAGGAATATAGTCGCTAAATATTTGTTGGTTGAAGATTGATAAATGGGCGATAATTTACCGATCGACTGATTTTTTATCGTTAAAAAATTTAGCGGCGAGCAAAATTACGACCAATGATTTTGGACGGTAAATGATTGCTATTTGGTATACCGACCAACAAAATCAGAATTAGCGACCAAAAAATTGGTCGATAATTCAGTAAATTTTAGTAGTGAAATTATATAATTGAAGTGTCTACTGTTGTGTCATATTACCATGCACGCTGTCAACAAAAAACAATACTCCACGACAACAATGCCTAATGTGCAATTGAAGTGCCTACTACCATGCACAAACTCTCTTATCATGCATAACCATGCAACATCCTCTTTATAAAGTAGATGCTCATCTCATACAGTATGTGATGGTAGTAGATGGGGCGTTACTACAGCATGTACGCCCATGTCCCATGTGTTGGCACAATGTATGTTCTCTCATTTTTTAGGATTTTGAACCCTTACATGACTCAAGGTTTGATTTCCTTAGAGTTTTGGCTTTGATACTATGCATAATTCTATGCCAAACATAAAACTTGATGAAAAACACTTAGTAAACAAATTACAAGCAATCCTCTCATATAATATAATGGGCCAATGAATTGTAACAGTCTATATGTTATGTGCTTCCATCAATAATAACATAAAAATAATAAAATAAGTAAAAAACACAAAAGATATAATTATAAACTATAATAATTAGTATTAATTAATATAGTGTTTATTTTTCTATAATATTAATATGGTAATATTAGTTAAGAATGGGTTCAATAAAATTTGTGAGTAACTCTTGAGTTCAAAATCCATGAACAATGAAGTGTCTCACACATTATATGGCTTTAGTTGTTTGATTTGTAAGCTATTACAGTATTCCATAGCTGCATATTGCTTGTGTTGTGTTTACATGTTACACTCATGAACTTTTACCATTGTTTGTGGAACAGCCAGAACATTAGCATCATTTTATTGACTCAAGTGCTTTGCCACCTACACTGAGATGGATCTACTTCTCGAGTAGTGAATAGCATCCAAAGATGGGCAGCTGATGCAATCACCAACCTTGCCCATGAGAATAGCAACATCTAAACTCATATTAGGTTTCTATTTTTAATGCAATTGCTTTTGGCAATGTGCACAATGCTTTCTATTAATGAGTTATTTTTCAGGATGAATGTTAGGATACCACCTCTAGTTGAATTCTAGGATTTCTTTGACGTTAAAGTGTAAAGGGGATCTGAAGGGGCACTAAGAATCTTAGCTTTCAAGAATGACGAGAATAAAAATAAGGTAATGTTCCTTATTGTGATTGCTGATTTTTTATCATTTACTTTGCCATGAGAAAATAATGCATTTTTTGACTTTTCAGATTATCGAGTGGAATGCTCTTCCCACAATCATCTTAATGTTGTGCTCAGAAGATGCTACTATACATTATGAAGAACATTACTTTACTTAAAAATTGACATCTCAATTAATTTTTTAGTTATCACTATTCTGAAATTTTGATCTTGGCCTTTATTTTCTTATTTGGACCAATTATTTTTGTTGTTGTAGGTAGGTGTGATTGGAAATTTGGTTCATTCAACTCCAAACATTAAGAAAGAAGTTCTGTCTGTTGGGACATTGTAGCTTGTTATCGGTTTGCTCAGGTCCTTCCATTTGTAGCATTTTGTGGAAAATTGAATCTCTTTTCATTATGTATCTGATCAAATTATATTTTTATATCATTATCAAAATTTACTATCTGAATTTACTTTGATTTACTATAATTTTGATATTTAAATTTGCTTTTAATAATTCTCTAAAGGTTTTTCTGATAAACAGGTCATGTTGCCCTGAGAGCCAAAGGAATGCTGCTTTACCACTAGGATAGTTTCTGGTAACTGATTCGGATTGCAAGGTTAGCATATGTTGATTTTTCCTTCACTTTTATTATTTTCAGGTTAGATATAAATCATTATATGAGAATTTTTGAGATTAATTTTTGTTTGGATTCATGTTTGTGCTTAAGTTATGAGGAAGAGGATGATCATAGTAAAAAGGAATGCTCCAATATAATTTTTATGTATTCTTGTATTCATGTATTAAATAAATAATAAAAAAAAATATGGTGTAATATAGTACATTTGATTAATCATAGATTCTATATGTTTTCACCATTTTCATTGACTGTGGATGTCGGGTCTTGTATCACAGGTCTATAGTTTTGATGAAGGGACACAGTCCTTAGGGCAGTCTTATGAGCATTTTATCGTGGGTATGAGTGTCTAACTAGTTCAACATGGCATTGTCTTGTATGACATGAAATCGTGGGTTTTATTGAGCCTCATTTAGTGGCCCCATATGCCATTTGTGGTTGTGTGTGGGCTAACCCAATGTGTTACTTGTGACCCATTACTCTTGCCCAAGCATTGTTTGTACTAGGGTCATGGTCAAATAATTGTGACTCGTTACCCATGACAATGTGGCATGTACATATCTACTTAGGTCCTAGGCATGAGTTATTTTTGGGCACTCATGACTCAGGACTTAATAAACTGACCCAATTATTTTGTTAAAATGGCTAATTCATCACTAAGCATGTTTAATATAAATTAGAAACCATCAATTATACCATACAATAGTGGTTGTGTGTTTTTGTAGGTAACAAAATATTTTTTTTAAGATGAAAATATATATTTTTGTTTAAAAGCTATAGGTCTCTTGTTTGATACTAATTAAATGAAATTTTCGGGCCCAACCGGGTTGGGGTGACGTGTCAAGCACGGCATGGTTTCATGGAGGGCAAGCCCGACATGGGCCCGCAGCCCAAAAATTTTCCATGTTTAGGGAAGGTCGGTCAAATTTTTACAAAATTAGTGTTTCTTCCACTGTGCTGTCGTGCCACCGTCCCCTGTCGGCCATCACCATGTCGTCCCCATATCAGACATTGCTTGGTGCATTATCATCTGTGTCGTGCCCAAGTGCCTGACATGTCACGTGGGCCAAAAACCCTCGGCACGACACAACATGACTCATACTTAGGGTCTGCCAAGCACGGGCTCGAGCACAGCACTTCAGCGTATCGTGCTGGGCTTTGGGTTGGGACTAGGCCGGCTCGCCCATTTGACACCTATAGATGAAATTTCTTTGATTTTTATGGGTAAGATAATTAAGTTATTAACATCTCATAAATTATGTGTTAAGTGAGAATTTTGTGTATTATATATTATATTTTTTATAATCCATAAGCTCAATTGCTTAAGCTTATAAAGACATATGATAATTAATAATATTTTATCTAAGAAATACTATGCATCATTAGATTAATATATATTTTATTATTTAATTTAATTACTCTATTCGTTCTTTTCTTACGTATTTTTGAGTTTTTAGTTCTTTCGTAGTAAAACTTAACATAAATTTTAATTAATTAAATATTATAGATAATACATTTGATCCATATAATGAATTAAATTTTGTATGTAGTTGCATAATATTAATGCACCAAATCTTATTAAAATTTTGAATTTAAAATATTTGTATGAGAATATTACTAAGATGACTAATCATTTGTGAAATTTTTATATTATATGTATTTGTTGGAGGTCATGTCTTTATTCAATATAAGCATCTTTGTCCAAGGTATTGGGTTCGAGACTTATCATATGTATTCTTTAAATTTTGATGGTAAGACATTGATATATGAACTTTTCCCAGACCTTATGCTAAAATAGAAGGCTTGTGCACTAAGTACGATCTTTATATAATGAACTAAATATTTTAGATGATGTAGAGAAATCTTTCTTCTCTAGTGTGTTTCCTCAAGTAAGCAAAATATTTAGTATTAATAGTCACACTTAAATTGTATGGACAAATTCTAATATGATAAATAAAAAAAATACTAAATGAGAAATAAAATCTAGTCAAATATGAATATTTAAAAAAATATATAACTTAAAAACTAGTAGTGGAGTACTAGATGAGTCATCTAAGAAGATATGTTAATAATTTACAAAAAAATGGTGCATTAGACCCTTATAATTTAAGTTTAGTATAATTATAATTGGATGCACTTCATCTTTGATATTTTTTGTATATATAACTAATAATTGATGATAAAAAAGTTTAGGTTGATAATTAGTTGAGATCTTTACTAAAGTTTGAACAAGATTCTAAATTTTTATATTTTAGTGAGAAATATATCCAACTTTTTTATCATATACTTTCAAAATAAATTTTTGTTATATTGTAATAAAATATTAAAAGCATTTGCACATTCAAAATTCAAGCCACACACTCAAAAATTTGTATTCTATAAGATTTTTTGTATTGATACCATGTTGAGAAACAATGCAAAATAAAAGAAGAGTATTTGAGAAAAATGTCCAACTTTTTATCATATAATTTCTAAAATGATTTTTTGTTATATTGTAATAAAATATTAAATGTTTCTGCACATTCAAAATGCAAGCGACTCACTCAAGCATTTGTATTCTATAAGATTTTGGCTTTGATACTATGTTGAGAAACAATGCAAAATAAAAGAAGAGTATTTGAAAAATTGCATAACAAAATGTGTACAAGCTAACCCCTTATATAAGGGACTAAACAAATTATGTTTTCCCATAGGTTGAATGCTCTTATACATATGCAAGAACAAAATAAAATAAAAGAAAAAAACAATTGTAAATCACAACAAACAAGATCAAATATTATTTGCACTCATAGTATTTTTAGTTAGATATTAGATTTTCCAACATACACTAATATGAACACAATTCTAAGATATAGTATATGGGCATATTGTTGATTCTAGCTTCAATGCAAAGAGTTATGTTATCAGTTACTTGTGTGTTTTTGTATATTAGTTACTTTTTGGAGATGTTATGTTTATCAATTCATAGTTGATAATATTTTAATGTGATATTTAGACAATTCGACATGTTATTAGTGAATATATTTTTTAGTGAAATTATTGTAGACATCATCATGAATACACTTGGAGGATTGTAAGTTTTTTTCATATCTTCTAATTTTGATATTCAATGCATGTATACAATATTCTGAAGGAGATAGTTGAGATTTAATTTAGTGTCTTTTTATTTATATTATTTATTTATTCTTACTTATATATATATATATATATTAGTTTTCGTAAATTAAAGAAAATTAATTTATCTTTTCATCTGCCCTCACTTCACGAAAAATTCACCCCTAATCCGTCCAATGAAACAATCTTTAAAGATCAAGTACTCCAATAATACATGATTTATATAATAGTTACCCACTTTAGTCACCTTGCAAGAAGTTTAATTGAGCTTTTAGGAGATTGAAGAATTTTTTTATTATGTGATTCCTTTATCCTTCATATCCCTTTAATAAACTTTTCACTAATATTTGAAGAAATAGAGTTATCCAAATCAAGAGATTTCCACTCATCCGTGGCAAATTTAATTTCACATGTGCTAAGATCATTAGTGAAAGATCACTTGACATATTCAGCTTTTTTACAGTTTTATTGATTATGACTAAAAAATAGTAAATTCAATTGACTCTTTTGATCTTATCTTTTCAATATTTTCCAAAATAAACAAATACATTTTAGTATTAATCTTCCACTTGATGGAATACTTTTTTATTCATATATATTAATTTTGTGTATTAATATTTTTTCTTATTCATTTGAAGCCATATTAAACTTTTGTTTGAGACACTATCTCATTTAGAATGACAAGTCATAATAAATGATATACTTATCATTCACTCAAAAGTATTGGATAATTATTTTTGTTTTAATACTTGTGTTTATTTTAAATAATTATTCAATAACAAGTGTATTTTTTATGAGAATGAAGTTCAACAAAAGGCTTTCTTGCTGGTGAAGTGTTATACATTGATAAATGAGTTTTTTTATTTTAATTTTTTATATCTAGTAGTCAAAATGATCTTATTTTGATTTCCTCTTTCTTTAATCATCTCTTATAGGTTCTTATTATAATTTGTTGTTAATAAATATTTTTTATAAGAATTTTGATGAGGTTCATATAAAATAAATACTTGATTATTTTTATTTACAAGATAAGTTTTGTTTGTTACCTATGAAAAGCTTTATATTATTGATCTATTTTCCATGAGCATAGATTTATTCACTCTATGCAATTATTTTCCCTTAAAGTTATTACATTTGAATCTAATTAATATTTCGTTTCTATGAAAGTTGAAATGTAAGACTTTTGTATATTTGTATTTTTTTTGGAATAAGGATAACATATGCTCATAAAAAATTAACTCAATTTCACCAAAGATATAATGTTGAATCTATTAGATATGTGAGTATCATAAAAAAGTTCAAATATCTTGTAATTATCTAATTTTATATTACATATATTATCTGTATAATTAGTTTAATAAATTTTTTATAATAAATTTATATAATGTTGTATTTAATATACTTAGATAATTAAACAATCTATGAATGATTGAGATCTATTTCGAGGTTAATGAATATTTTGCACTTTTTTCTCACTTACACTCTATTTGAGCTCCTCTTAGTTTTGATAGTAAATCCATCATAATTTGTTATTTATAAGAGAGTCAATTTAGTCTTTTGAAAAATATAAAATATAATGACATTTAAGGAGATAGAGATTTATATATGAACATGTGTTGATAGAATATATTATTTTTGTTGATTTTTTTTTTATTTTGGATACTTTTGATGAGATTACTCAATTTGAGCAGCACTAATTATTTTTGTCAATTATATATGAATTTTAGTTTTATGACATTTTGATTATCGAGTGTTTATTATTTTTTTTATTGTTAACATGATATTAGATGTATGGATATATATGTGTGTTTGAAATTACAAAACCTCGAAGGTTGCCCTTAAAATTGATGTAGTTTGAGCCTGTGCCAAGAAAAGGAAAGCCATATAAGACCAAAAGAATGCCATATTACTTCCTTTACTCTGAGCCAACACAAATTACTGTAGTTGTTTATTAATGTGGTGCATGTTGTTGGTATTTATTTGTTTATTAATGTGGCCATTTTGATATTGGTGATGTTGCTCAACTACAACAACAAGGGTGCATGATGGATAGGCTAAGCTCCCTTCTTTTTCTTCCATTTGGTCTAGTTGTTTGTTCAGCTGATTCTCATTTGAATTTGCTTCTTCTCTCTGTTATCACCTCACATCAGGTGTCTATTATTTCTATGTGTTAGTAAGCTTGTTAAAAAAACAAGTTGATAATCAGTTTGTGTATCATTTTTTGTATTTATTAAATTGATGGCATCATCTCGTTTTGCTTTGTTTGAGTTGTTGGATAAGGTGAAAAAATATTCATCTTCATTAGGGAAAATGAGACACACAAGTGTGGTGTCTCGGAATAATAAAATGAGTTAGCTAATGAGGTTGGAGTTAGACGTTTAGAGGCTCCAGTGAGTGTCTTGATCCTTAATATTGAAGGGAAGAACATGGTGTTGGATCGGACATGGGAACCCATCTCCGAGAAAAACTACATGATTCAATTCTCATTGAATGCTAGTTCTCATTTTTGTATTTATTTTTAATTACTTCTTCTTGCTACACTATATTATGTAATTATTATTTTTTTGGTTTGTTATTTTGTTTGATAAGTTTTCTCTCTTGATTATTTTTTCATAAATTTACTTCATCATCTTCTCGAAAAAAAATCTAAGCCTCTATCTGCATTTGTAGAGGAAGCATTGATCATGGACTAGAACATGCTCGATGATAAGTACTATTTTGTATATGCAGCCCCTGAAAAGAATGAAAAGGAATTGGTAAAGTGCTTGAAATTGGGAGATAAACTTGTTGTAGATGCTTTAGCTGCTAGATTTTGTCACCCAACACATATAAAAATTAAGTAATATTTTCATTCACACGTGTTTACTTTTGTTTTGTGTTTAGAGTGAGACTGTCATTAGTTTATAATATTTGGCTTTTTTTCATGATTTCATTGTTGATAATTATATTGTTGTGGAAGTTCAAAATAATTTTTCTGAGCAGTACCAAATGTAATACAACATCAAATGTCCTATATGGAGCCACAGTTAGTGGCCTTAACTATACAGATAGCAAATAGAGTTCTGGTAAAGAAATCACATAGGAGAGCCTAGCATAAATGCATCATTAATTATGAGGATGATGATTTAGTTTTAAATGGTTATATACCTATTTTATGTTTTTGTTTTAACTATGTAACAATTGTATCAAAAAAACTCTTGACCTGCATTTGCTTTTTGTTAACCATAAAAAATTGTTTATAGTATATCTTTTTATTTAATTTAATATAAAAATTTAAAAATATGTAATCAAATATTTTGTAAAAAAAAATTGTAAAAATTGCTTTCAAATAAAAATAGCTAGATAATTTTTCATCATTAATTTAGATATAAAATTATTTGTATATATTCAAACGAAAATATTAATTACTATTCTTAATTATGATAAAATTAGCAAGGGAAAAAAGATTAGCTAAAGAAATTATGTCGTTAGAAAATTAGCTAGGAAATTATATTTTCTTGTTAATATTTTGTGTAAAACTTTTTAGCTTGGGATAATTTTCGTCGTTATTCTATTTTAGCGATGAAAAAAGCCCATATAGCTAGAGAATTTTCACTAGTTATTTGGGCTTTTCTTGCAGTTCTATTTATCTCTATCTATGTGTTTATCTGCCTATCTATCTATCTATTAGTCTTTATATCTATCTATCTATCTTTATATTAATATATCTATTTATCTATCTATATATCAATCTGCCTTCTATCAAGTTGTCTATCAATCGATCTATCAATCTATATATCCATCTATCTATCTATATATGTATCTCTATATCTAACTATCTATCAATCAACCTATCTTTTTGTCTATCTATTTGTCTGCCTATCTATTTGTCTATCTATCTATTAATCTATTTTTCTGTCAATCTGTCTATCTATTAGTCTTTTTGTCTGTGTATCTATCTATCTGTCTATCTATCTATCTGTCTATCTACCTCTCTATTTATCCATCTATCTATCTATCTATTTATATGTCTATCTATCTGTCTATATATCTTTCTATCTATCTAGCTATCTATTTGTTTATCTCGTTGTCCATCTATATGACTATCTATTTATTTATCTATTTGTATATCTATTTATCTATCTATTATTTATTTTTTTAACTATCTATATGGAAATCAATCTGTCTATCTATCTAAATCTATATGTATATATATGTATATATATGTATATATATGTATATATATATATATCTATCTATCTATTTGTTATTTTGTATATCTAACTATTTATCTATATATATATATATATATGTCTGTCTATCTATCTTTTTGTTTATCTATATGTCTATATTTCTATCTACCTATTTGTCTATCCATCTATAGATCTATCTGTCTATCTATATGTCTTTCTATATGTCTATCTATTTTTCTTTCTATTTCTATTTCTATCTATCCATTTATCTATGTGTCTATATATCTGTCTATCTATTGATAGATATATCAAATTAATAATCAATCAATCGATCAATCTATCTATCTATCTAACTGTATGTCTTTATATTTATCAATCTATCTGTCTGACTATCAATCAATCAATCTATCTCTCTATCAATCTCCTCTCAATCCATATATCAATCTGTCTATCCATCTTTCTTTTAGTCCATCTATCTTTCTATTAATCCATTTATTTATTTATTTATTTATTTTTCTAACTATCTGTCTATAAATCTATTTATCAATTCGTCTATTTATTTATCTATCTATCTTTATGTGTATCAATCTATTTATCAATTTGTATGTCTGTATAACTATCAGTTTTTCTATCTATTTGTTTGTTTGTATGTCAATTTGTCTATCTATCTAGCTATCTATCTATTTATGTATCTATTTATATATCTATCTATTTGTCTTTATGTCTATCTTTCTATCTATCTATTTGTCAATCTTTTTATCTATCTATCTATCTATCGATTTGTCTATCAGTCTATCCATATATATATCTATCTATGTATTTATCTATCTATCTATCTGTCTATCTATCTCTCTATATTTCTATCTATCTAATTGTCTATCTATCTTTTTATCTATCTTTTTATCTATCTATATATCTTTCTATATATTTACCTGTCTATTTATTTATATGCCTATTTATGAATCTATTTATCAATCTATCTATCAATCTATCTATCAATCTATCTATCAATATGTTAATCAATCTTTTTATCATTCTATCTGTCAATCTTTTTATCTCTTTGTATATCAATCAATATATCTATCTATATGCCTATCTATCTATATATCTATTTGTTTGTCTGTCTATCTATCTATCAATATATCAATCTATCAATCTATCAATATACCTATCTTCTTGTAAATCTATCTATAAGTCTGCTTATTTGTTTCTATCTATATATCTATATGCCTGCTTATTTGTTTGTTGGCCTTTATAACGATCTATCTATCTACTTATCTATCTATATATCTATTTTGTATCTATTTGTATATCTATCTGCCTATCTTTCCATCTGTCAAACTGTATGTCTATCTATCTGTCTATCTATATATCTATCTATCAATCTATCAATCTATCAATCTATCAATCTATCAATATACCTATCTTCTTGTTAGTCTATCTATCTTTTATCTGTCTATCTATTTATCTATCTTTCTTTCTTTCTATCGTTCTATCAATCTATGTGTGTGTGTGTGTGTGTGTGTGTATATATATATCTATATGTATATCTATTTGTCTACCTATCTATATATCTATCTATTTGTCTGTTTGTCTATCTTTCTATCTGTGTATCTATGAATCTATCTCTATATCTATCTATATGTCTATTTATTTGTCTATATATCTATCTATCTTTCCATCTATCTATCTGTCTATCTACCTATCTATATATCTATTTATATATCTATATATGTTTCTATATAATAATATGTCAATCTATCTGTTTATCTATCTATCTATCCATCTATCTATCTATCTATCTATTTATTTAAATATTTATTTATCTGTCTATCTATTTATCTATCTTTCTAGCATTCTATCTATTAATCTTTCTATCAATTTGTCTATCACTATGTTTATCAATATTTTTATCATTCTATCTATCAATTTGTCTATTTATTTGTCTAACTATATATATATATATATATATATCTATATCTATATGTCTATCTCTCTCTCTATCAATCTATTTATATGTGTCTATAAATCTATGTATTAACTATTTATCTATCTTTATGACTGTTTGCCTATCTATCTATCTGTTTGTCTATCTCTTTATTTGTCTGTTATTCTATCTGCCTATTTGTTAGTCTGTCAATCTTTTACCTACCTACATACATGATTTACTGCCTACCTAAATGCTCGCTATCAATGTCTCCATCCATCTAATTAACTATCCATCTCTTTATCTATTTGTGTGCCAATTTATCTATCTATATGTTTGTCTATTTCTCCCTCTAGATATCTTTATATCTATCTGTTTATCTATCTATCTATTTATCTGTCTATCTTTATATCTATCTAATAATTTATCTATCAGCCTATTTTTTATCTATCTATCTATCTATATATCTTTCAATCAATCTATCTATCTATCAATCAATGTGTCTATCTGTCTTTCTATCTATTTTCCTATCTATTTATCTGTCAATCTACTTATTTATATATGTATCAATCTCTCTATCTATCTATGTGTCAATCTATGTGTCAACTATCTATCTAACTATTTGTTTATCTTTATCTCTATCTATCATTCTATCTTTCTGTATATCTATATGTCTATATACCTATCTATCTATCTATATATCTATATATCTGTCAATTTATCATTCTATCTTTTTGTATATCTATCTATCTTTCTATCTATCTATCTATCTATATGTCTATATATATATATATATCTTTTTATCTTACTATTTGACTATCTTTATGTCTCTCTATCTATCCATCTATTTATCTGCTTATCTATCTTTCTTTCCATCTATTTATCTATTTTTTATCTATCTATCTATCTATTTATCTTGCAATCTATCTGTCCATGTAGATTTCTATCTATTTGTCTATCTATTTATAAATCTAACTATCTTATAATATTTCTATCTATTTATCTCTCTAATAATCTGACTATCTATCTATCTTATATCTTTCTATCTATCTTTTGATATCCTATTATATCTATTTATATATTTATTTATCTGTCTATCTATCCATTTATCCATTTGCTTATCTAATTGCCTATAATTTTGTCTATCCATTGTCTATCAATCTTTCTATCAATCTATCAATCCATCTATCAATATGTCTATCAATTTGTCTATCAATCTATCTTTTAATCTGTCTATCTATCTATCTATCTATCTAACTTTCTATCTCTCTACTTATCTATATATCTATTTATCTGTATATCTATCTTTCTATCAGTTTATATATCTTTCAATCTATTTGTATGTATATCTATCTATGTATCTATATATCTATATGTCTATTTGTCTATCTATTTGTCTATTTATCTATCTATCTACTTGTCTATCTATTTGATTATCTATATGTCTATATATGCACCTATCAATCAATCTATCTATCTATCAGTCTATTAATGTATCTATCTATCTATCTATCCATCTTTCTATTTATCTATATACCTATCTATATATCTATCTAATTATCTATCAAACTATCTATCTATCTATCTACCTATCTATCTGTCTGTCTATCTATCTATCTCTTTTTCTGATAATATTGTTATCTATTTGTCTATCTATTTATCTATTTGTCTATCAATCAATCTATGTATTTATCTATCTATCTTTCTATCTATTTATCTATCTATCCATTTATTTATTAATCTACTATCAATTTGTCTATTAATATATCTATCTCTCTCTCTTATACTATCAATCTGTCTATCATTATGTCAATGAATCAATCAATCTATCTGCCTATCTAACTGTCTATTATCTATCTATCTATCAATCTATTTATTTTTTTGTCTATAAATTTGTCATTCAATCTATCTATCAATTTGTCTGTTTAATGTCTATTTGTCTTTTTGTTGTCTATCTATCTATCTTTCTATTTTTTTTGTTTGTCTATCAGTCTATCTATCGATCTGTTTATCCATTTATTTTTTAGTCTAATTGAAAACCTGCCTGACTATCTATATACCTGGATAGCTGCCTATCTATATATTTGTCTATCTATATGTCAATCTATCTACCTATCTATTAATCTATTTGACTTTCTATCTAACTATCTATATTTTTGTTTATATATCTATCTAACTAACTAACTATCTATCTATCTAAATGTATATCTATCTATCTATTTATCTATTTATCTACTTTTCTATTTGTTTTTCTAACTATTTATTTAACTATTTATATTATTATCTATCTATCTATATGTTTATCTATCTATCTATTTATCTATCTATATTTCTATTTATCTATCTACATATTGCTCTATCATTCTATTTGTATATCTATCTATTAATCTATCTATCTATCTGCCTGTCTATCTATTTGTCTAATAATCTATCTAACTATTAGTCTATCTTTATGTCTATATATTTTTCTATCTCTTTGCTTATCAATCTATCAATCAATCTATCAATCTATCAATCTATTTATCAATCTGTATATCAAATTATCTAACAAGTTGTCTATCAATCTGTCTTTCATTCTATGAATAATTATGTCTATCAATTTGTCTATCAATCTATCTATAAAGCTGTCTATCTATCTATTTTCTATCTATCAATCAATACATCTTTATTTATATCAATCTGTCTATCAATTTGTCTATAAACTAACTATCTAGATGTTTATTTGTCTCTCTATTGTGTGTCTATCTATCTTTTTGTATGTTTATTTGACTTTCTGTCTATTTATCTATCTATCTATATATCTATAGTTTTGTCGGTCTATATGCCTACCTGCCTGACTATCTTCCAACCTGGCTACCTGCCTATCTAGCTATCAATTTGTGTGTTTATCTATTTGTTTGTTTGCATGTCTATCTATCTATTGTTCTTTTTATCTGTTTATCTATATTTCTGTCTATCTATATATCTATTTGTCTATATATCTATCTATCTACTTGTTTATCTATTTATATATCTATCTTTGTATCTTTTTTGTCTATCTTTCTGTTTATCTATCTTTCAATTTATCTAAATGTATATCTACTTGTCGATATTTTTCTATATCTATCTATCTATCTATTTATCTATATTTGTGTCTATCTATCTATCAATTAATCTATCTATGTATCTATTCGTCAATCTATATTTTTATTTTTTTGTCTATTTATCTGTCTATCTATGTATCTATCTATCTATCTTCTTGTCTATATATTGATCTATCTATCTAATTATCTATCTATCTTTTTTATATCTATCTTTCAATCTTTCTATCTACATATTAATATATCTATCTATTTACCTATCTACCTATCTAACTGTTTATGTATCCAACTAACTAACTATCTATAATCTATTTGTCTAATAATCTATCAATCAATATATCTATCTATCTGTGTATCTATTTCTCTATGTTTCTATTTATCTATCTATCTATCTAACTATCTATATGCCTATCAATTTTCCTATCAATATATCTAACAATTTATCTATCAATCTGTCTATCAATCTATCTATCAATTTTTTTATCAATATGTCTATCAATCAATCTATCTTTTAATCATTATGTCCAACAATATGTCTATCTTTCTGTCTATTTATTTATCTATCTATCTATGTGTCTATATATTTATTTGTCTATTTTTCTGTCTATCTATCAATCTATCTATTTGTATATCAATCTATCTATATTTATGTGTATCAATCTCTCTCTCAATTAGTCTATCAAACTATCTATCTATCTATTTATTTGTCTTTCTATCAGTTTGTTTATCTGTATTTTTGTTTGTTTGACTTTTTATCTATCTCTCTATTTTTCTATCTTTCTACCTACCTGACTGTCTACATTCCAACCAGGTTGCTTGTTTGTCTATCTATCTTTTTATCTGTATGTCTATTTACATGTGTCTCTATCTCACTGTCTATCTATCTGTCTATCTATATATTTGTATTTCTATATGATTATCAATTTATTTATCTATCTATCTATCTGTATTATATCTACCTTTATAACTATCTATCTATCTGTCTATGTAGTTGTCTATCTATCTATCCATCTCTCTATTTATCTGTATATCTATCAATAAATCAATCTTTATGTCTATCTCACTAAGTTTCTCTCTATCTATCTATCTATTTTTCTAGTTATATATCTATATATCTATATATCTATCATTCCATATAATTGTCAATCTATCTATATAACTATCTATCCTTTTATTTGTCTATATCTATTACTATCTATCTATTTGTCATGCTATCTACCTATCTATCTATATATCTATTTGTATTTCTGTCTATCTGTCTGTCTATCTGCATGCCTGCCTACCTGTCTTTTTATCTATATATCTATTTATCTATCTTTCATTATATCTATCTATCTATTTATCTCTCTATCAATCTATCTCTTTATCTATCTATCTATCTATCTATCTGTCTGTCTGTCTTTCTATCTTACTTTCTATCTATCTGTGTATCAATCTTTCTTTCATTCCATATAATAATCTATTTATCTCTCTATCAATCTATCTCTCTATCTATTTGTCTTTCAATCAATCAATCTATCTATCTCGCTATCTATATATCTATCTATCTATATTTCTTTCAATCGATCTATCTATTTTTCCAATCTATTTAACTATCTATCTATCTATTTGTTGAATAATATGTCAATTAAATTATTTATTTGTCTATCTATTTTTTGTATATCTATTAGTCTATAAATATGTCTATCTATATATCTTTAAATCAGTCTATCAATCTATCTATTAATCAGTTTATCTATATGCCTATCAATATGTTTATCTATTAGTCATAATTCTATCTATCAATCTTCTATCAATTTATAATTCAATCTGTCTATCAGTTTGTCTATGAATTTGTCTATAAATCTTTTTATCAACCTTTCTTTTAGTCTATCTTCTTGTCTATTTATCTATCTATAGATTAATCGAACTATCAATCTTTTTATGTATCTATCTATCTTTCTTTCTTTCAATTTATTTGTGAATCTATCTATTTATCTATCTATCTATCTATTTGTATAAAAATCTATTGATCCATCTCTATCTATTTGTTAATCTATCTTTCTATCTATCATTCTATCAACTTGTGTATCTATTTCTCTCTCTATCAATCTGTCTATCTTTCTTTCAATTTTTCTATCAATATGTCAATCAATCTGGTTATCAATAAGTCTATCTTTTAGTCTATCAATATATATATCAATCTATCTATTAATGTGTCTGTCAAACTTTCTATCAATATGTCATTAATCTTTCTATCATTTTATTTATTAATCTATCTATCTATTTGTATAGTTATCAACATATCTATCTATATATTTATCTATCTATCGATCTTTCTATCATTTTATCTATCTATGTATCTATCTATCTTTCTAACAATCAATCTATCTTTCTAACAATCTTTCTATCTATGTGTCTATAAATCTGTGTATTAAACTATCTATCTATTTATCTGTTTGTCTATCTATCTATATGTATATTTGTCTATATCTTTGTTTGTTAGTTTGTCTATCTATCTGCCTATATTTTGTCTGCCTACCTGTCTATCTTGCCTCCATGCCTAATTGTTTGCCGACCTAATTGCATGCCCATCTGTCTGTCTATCTATCTGACAATGTATCTATTTTGACACTATTTGCGTGACTATTTGTCTATCTATCTATTTGTCTTTATGTCTGTCTAACTATTTGTCTATTTTTCTGTCTATCTAAATATCTTTCTATCAATCTATCTATCTACCTATCTACTTGTCTATCTATCTACCTATCTACTTGTCTATCTATCTATTTATTATCTATCTATCTTTCTTTCTATCTAACTATCTATCTATCTTTCTTTCTATTGGTCTATCTACATGTCTATTTATATCTATTTATCTATATATCGATCTACCTACCTAACTATCATCTGTCTATCTATCTATCTATCTATGTGTCTCTCTATCTATCTATTTATCTATCTATGTATCTGTCTAATAATCTATCAATCTATCTGTCTATATATATATATATATATATATCTATCTATCTATTTATCTATTTATCTATTTACATGTCTGTCTATCTTTAAATCTATTATTTATATATCTTTTAAACTTTTTATAAATCTATCTACCATTCTATTATGCATATTTTTATTAATCTGTCTATCAAAATGTTTATCAATCTTTCTATCATTCTAACTATCAATCTATATATATGTGTATCTATCTAACTATCTAACTATATATCTATCTGTATATATATTTGTCTATCAATCAATCTTTTTATCACCCTATCAATCTATCTATATGTCTAACTAACTATGTGTCAAACTATTTATCAATCTTTCTGTTTGTCTGTCTAACTTTGTTTCTATTTGTCTGTCTCTTTGTTTGTATGTTTGTCTAACTACATATTTGTTTGTATGTATTTATGTCTATATGCCTGCCTACCTAATTGTCTACCTACTTTACTGCTTGTCAATCTGTCTATCTATCTATCTAATTATCTATCTATCCATCTTAATATTTGTGTGTCTATTTGTCTATCTATCTATTTGACTATCTATGTTTCTAGCTATATATATATATATATATCTATCTGCCTATCTACTTGTCTATCTATCTATTTATGATCTATCTATCTTTCTTTCTATCTGTATATCTATCTGTCAATCTATTTTTCTATATATCTGTCGATCAAACTATTTGCCTATCTATCTATCTGTCTATCTATCTATCTATCTATCTGTATCTATCTTTCTATCTATTTTTAAATATATTTATTTGTCAATCTAGCTTTCTATCTTTCTATCAATCTCTCTGCCTATCTATGTGTGTATCTATGTGTCTATCTATCTATCTATCTATATGTCTATCTATCTTTCTATTTATCTGTGTATCTATATGTCTATCATTCTATCTATATATGTGTCTATTTATCAGTCTATATTTTTTTCTATCTATTTATCTGTCTATCTATCTATCTATCTGTTTGTCTATCCTTCTATATGTCTAAATATATGTCAAATATTTATCTATCTATCTTTATATATATCTTTCTTTTGATCTATCCGTATAACTATTTTAATAACTTTCTGGCTAACTTTCTATCTATCTATCTTTATTTTTATCTATCTATCTATCTATTTTATTTACCTATATATATATATATATATGTCTATCTAATTTTAAATCTCTCGTTCTAATAAAATTTCTATCTTTCTATCTAATAATTCGACTACCTATCAATCTATATATCTATCTATCTATGTATCTATATATCTAACTATATATTTATATATTTATCTATCTATTTGTATATCTATCTATCCATCTATCAATCTATTTTTCTAATAGTCTATCAATGTGTCTATCTAATTTCTATCAATTTATTTATCAATTTATCAATCAATCTTTCTATCAATCTATCTATCAAACTAACTATCAATCCATTTATCAATCTATCTATTATTTTGTTTATCAATCTATTTATCAATCAATCAATCTATCTGTCTATCTCTTTATTTATCTATATATCTATCTATCTAGCTAGCTATCTTTCTATCTATCTATATATCTATATGTCTCTTTATCTGTATATCTTTATTTCTATCTATTTATATATCTTTCTATCTATTTGTATGCCACTCTATTTATCTATCTATCAATCTATGTGTCAATCTGTCTATCTATCTATGTATCTACTTGTCTATCTATCTATCTCTCTATCTGTCTATCTATCTATCTATCTATCTGTTTATCTACATATCTTTCTATTTATCTATTTACCTATCTATATATCTTTCTATCTGTTTATCTAACTATATATCTATCTATCTATTTGTCTATATTTCTGATAATATGTCAATCTATTTGTCTATCTATTTGTCTACCTATCTATCTATTTGTATATCTATCTATCTATATATCCTTCTATTTATTAATCTATCTATCAACTTATCTCTCAATCTATCTATCAATCTATCTATAAATCTTTCTATCATAATGTCTATAAATCTATCTATCATTATGTTTATCAATAAATGAATCTATCGATCTATCTATCTATCTATATATCTATCTATCTATCTTTATTTCAATAAATCTATTTATCAATTTGATTATTAAATTGTCAGTTTATATGTCTATTTGTCTTTCTTGTCTATATATGTCTTTCTATTTGTTTATTTGTCTATCAGTCTATCTATCTATCTGTCTGTCTATCAATCCATTTGTTTGTCTGTCTATCTATCTACCTACATGACTGTCTACCTATCTGTCTGGCAACCTATCTCCCTATTTGTCTGTCTATCTATCTCTCTACCTATCTATCTTTCTATTTCACTTTTTTGATTTGCCTATCTATCTATTGTTTATATATTTGTGTGTGTGTGTGTGTGTGTGTGTTTGTATATATATATATCTACTTATTTATTTATGAGTCTAACTATCTGTCTAACTATCTATTTATCAATCTATCTTCTATCTATTTATCTATCTATATTACTATTTATCTATCTACCTATCTCTCAATCTTTCTATTTATCTATCTATTTATCTATATATCGAACTAACTATCTGTATATCTATTTATCTATCTATTGTCTAATAATCTCTTTATCTATTTGTCTATCTATTTCTCTATATATTTGTCTATCTATCTATCTATCTATTTATATGTCTATCTATTTATCTATCAATCAATCGATCTATCCATCTATCTATCTATCAAACTATCTGATCAATATGTCTTTCAATCTGTCAATCATTATGTCTAGTACAAAAAAATGTCAATTTATATAGTGAAATTTAGCTAGGGAATAATTCCTAGCTAACTAGTGAGTAATTAGCTAGGGAATAGCAAGGAATTTTTGATATAATATTGAAATAAAATTTTTCAAGGATTAATGATGATTAACGATGGAAAATACTGATTCAAAATTTTTCGTCAATTTTAGCGATGGATCTTCCCTAGCTAATCTAGAGATGAATTTAGCATCGGAATTTCACTAGCTAATTAGAATGAGAGATTATCAACAGCAAATTTTTTTTCTAGATTTCTTTGCATTGAAAAGCAGGAAATATAGCAATATAATTAGCTACGGAATTAGCGATGGATTTCCCTAGCTAATTAGAACGTGACATAATCCGTCACTACTTTTTCGTTGATTTCCCCACAATTAAATGTAGTAAATTTAGAGACGAAATTAGCAACAAATTCTCCTTAACTAATTAGATCAAGACATTATCATTATATAAATGTTTTTTTCTCTTTTATATTTTTTTGCAAGTGATTATACCTTAAATGATAATTTTTACAAAATATATGCATTTAGCGATAAATTTTTCCCTAGCTTTTGTGCTGAGAATAATTTCCATCACTAATATTTAATTATTTTATTTTTTTATATATTATTTGTTTTAATTTTCTACGTAATTTTTTATATTAAAGGTATGTCATGACATATGGATGAGTATTTCTTGAAAGACACATTCACATCATATTATTATTAAAATAGTATATTATAAAAAAATAATTTCAAAATTATATAAATACAAATAAAAATTTATATTAATAATGATTAAATAAAATATTTTTAAAAGTATACAAATTATTTTACTAAAATATTTAATTATGATAATTAAATATTTTAATTAAAAAAACATTAAATAATTAATTATATTATTATAATCTTTTTGTAAGATATTTTAATTAATAAATGAACATATAAAAAATTACTACTACTTAAAA
This sequence comes from Sapria himalayana, assembly GCA_029783825.1. Classification (NCBI taxonomy): domain Eukaryota; kingdom Viridiplantae; phylum Streptophyta; class Magnoliopsida; order Malpighiales; family Rafflesiaceae; genus Sapria; species Sapria himalayana. Next base: position 36,202 of record JAREIK010014708.1, read on the forward strand.
GGTAAAATAATTAATTATATGATTAAATAAAAAAAATTATAAAAATATTTGAATTAATGAATAAACAAGTAAATATTTATATTATTTAAAATAAAAAAAATATTTTAATGATTATAGTAATATTTTAAAAAAATATTTACAAAAAAATTTAAAAATTTAGGAAAAAAATTCAATTTTTTTTAAATCTAAAAGAAAATAAATTGATATTTAAAGATAAATACATAGATGTTATAATTACATCAAAAAAATTTTGATGATTAAAAAAATAAATATCTCATCATGGTTATTAAAAGTACACTTCAAGTATTTTTTAGGGTTTGAAAAAGAATTATTTAAAATATTACTAATTAATTTTTTTGTCCTTAAAATACTTAAATTATTTTTTTCGCCAATAAACACTTTTATAAAGTACTACCAAACTGACCCTGAGTTGATTTTAATTCAAGTTTTTTTTTGTCCCTACTCAAATTTATAAGAATTAAACAATTGAGTAAGATCTTTACTATTAACTTATAATATTCTACTTTTTATTAAAATAATAAATATAACATTTTTTATTGATCTTCTAAGCTTTAAATAATTTTTAAAATTATATAAATTATAAATTATATTAAATAATATGAAATTTTATTCCTTTATAATTATTTCATAGTATATCATAAAAAAAATTGAATTCTTAAAAATTTATAACCATTATATATATATATATATATATATATATATATATATATATATATATATATATATATATATATCAAACACTTTATTATTATATATTATTATTTAATTTATTTATGAAATAATATCATATATGGTTAAAAAATATAATTTTCATTTTTTTTATTTAATTTATTTAATTTTTATAATTTTAGTTTACTTGTATATTTTTGTCTCTTTTTTGTAAATAAAAAAAAAGTGACAAATTCAATCACAAAAAATGCTAAGGAATATTCAATCACAAACATTTTTTCTATATTTCGAAAAGAAAGAGAGGAGAAGTGAAACGGGACTTTGTGAGCAACCAACAAATTCAAACTCTTCTTGTTACCAAGTAATATTATCATTGATCTTCTCTTTTTAATACTATATACAATTCTCCTTCAAATACTATATACATTGGTTTATACAGAATATTTGGTTTTTTTTGCTCCAATTTTATTCTTCTTTCTTCTATTTTCACATCACTTATATGATGTTAACTCTCCACCATTTATGAAACAGCAAATGGTTAGCGTAAACTTTGTTCTTTATCTGTTTAAAAAATTAATGTTTTATAGATTTTAAATATAAAATGTACATTTTGTTTTCTGCTTTTGTAACTTAAAAAATTTATGCTTAATGTTTTCTACTCCTGTAACTTAATAAAAAAAATTATGTTTAATGTTTTCTGCTTAATAAAAAAACTATGCTTAATGTTTTCTGCTTCTGTAACTTAAGAAAAAACAAAATCAATGTATATGGGTTCTATTTTTTTGTCTCCAAAAATATTATAAAAAAATAACATTAATTATAAACTTTTATACATTTATATAATCATATGACATTATATATAAATGTATATACTTTAATATATATAAACATATTACATTATATATAAATGTTGATATGTTTATATAAACATATATTGTTATATATAAATATTTATACATATGTATAAATGTTTATAAATATTTTACACCATTTACATAAAACTATCCATTTATATATTTTTTTATATAACAATTATATAACATATAAAATATTTATACATTTTTGTAAACATTTATATAACATTTAAATTTTTATATAAATTTTGTAAACATTTATATAACATTTAAATTTTTATATAAATATAAAATATTTATAATGTTTATATAAATGTGATATATATACTATATAATATTTATAAAAGTGTTACAAATATATAATTATATATATGAAACATTAATAAGAATATTTAAAACACAACATTATATCTAAACGCTTGTATATTTATAAAGTGTGAAGTTTTTTTTAATGATTATTCTTTTTAATGTTTAATGGATTTCAAATCACCGAAAAGTGTGCTAATTCTTAAAGTTGTTTATATATTTATTGTTTAATGCTTACTCTTCATTGCTTATCTTATATGTAGGAGCATTTAATTTGAGGTAACACTTTCTACCCTTACTCAGCAAAATAAAACTATATCATTTTTTAATGTCTAGTCATTTTACTTCTTTGAACCCTTTCATTCATCATGATTTTGTGTACCATGGTCATGGTGAGTTACATTTCATTGCTCATTATTTGCTTACACGGAAACATTATATGCATTCTTTGTTCATTGAATTAGAATGAATCTGTCATTCCTGACAAGTTAGGATGTTAATGAGAGATTAGAAAAGAGTCGAACTCTGAACCGGCAAGCATGAAAGAGGCTGCATGAGGGTACAAGAAAGATGAGAGGGTTGGCTTTGCACAACTTTCATAGAGTATTGATCTTTATGTCTACCCTCGAAGCCATATCATAATTACCATACTTGCTAAGCATGGATTTTTTAAGGGAATGACTGTCAATGATAATCACCCCAAATTGTTAAAGCATATGAGAGCTAGATTGCCTCTTTAAGTGACAAACCTCGCAACTCTCTTGATCCTTCTCAAAGAATAGGCAAAAATAGCTGATTAATCCCTTCATGGTGCTAGTGGAAACACTGACATCAATTCCATGAATATCTAGATGAGTCAACCTCATTCTGATCATTAGTCTTTTTCTATGATAGACAATCTTTGGCTCACCAACTCTCTCTCAATGACAGAACAATCCCAAATTTCTTCAATTTATGATTCATCCTCACTCTCTACATTTGCAAGACTATGACAAGTCGAAACTACTTCAACAATTGGCAGGAAAACCATTGGAGCAGCTCCTCATGTTCATATGGCTGCCTTACTTTCATTAGGTTATGCTGGTAGAAAAGAAATGGCTGCAAATGATTATGATGATCTTCCTGACTTTGATTTTAGAACTACTTCTGATACTTCTCTTTCTTCATGAGGAAAAATGCTGAATGATGCGACTCGATCTCAAGAAATATTCTAGTGGTGAATTTGATAATCTTGATTATTCATTGACCAAGTCCTTGACACCATTCAAGTCAATGAAAACTCCTCAAAGTGTGCCATATTATTTTTGCTTTAAAAGGTTTCCTCCGCTTGCACTACAAGAAAAATCTTATATAGCTAGGGACAATTCCCTAGCTAAATGAGCATTGTCTATTTCTAAACGGGATATAGCAATGGATTACCGATGGATCGGTTTCCTATCTAAAGTGTTTCTTGCTAGATTTTAGCAACAGAAGTATCCGTAGCTAAAAAGTTAGTGACAGAAAAATTCCTTGGTAAAAAAGAAAAATTTCGTAGCTAAATTAGAAAAGATAAACGAAATATTCCATCACTAAACAAAAATAACGACGGATGATTCCCGAGCTAAAGTGCTGGTCTATAAATTTTAGCGACGGATATAGTCCCTAGCAAATAAATTTAGCGACGGATATTCCGTCGCTAAATTTAATATTTCCCTAGCTAAATTAGCTAGGGAAAATTCCCTAGCTAATTTAGAAAGGAATTTTTCCCTTGCTAATTTATCAAGGGAATTTTCCCTATCCATTTTAATTTCAAAAAAAATTTCAGAATTTAAAAATTTTTAAAATTTTTTTATTAAATAATTTAATATTTTTATATCAAATTGAATAAAAATTGAAACTATAAATAATTTATAATAAACAAAAAATAAATCATTTAAAATCTTTATCTAAATTCAATATTTTACATAATTGAAATAAAAAATAACTAACTTTTATTTGATCTTATTCATCAATATATTTACCGATAGTACATAAAGTATAATATATCCATTCATTGAAGTTGCTTTCTCTCCCTCTGATCCTCCGATCATCATTTTTATACTGCGACAAAGTTGTCCGAGTCACGGCAGATTATGTCAAGTGAAAAATCTCATCACTTATAAAAACTTTGTATGAGGAACAATATGGTATCATATCTATAAGAAAATTAAACAATTTAGTCAAATTAACAAAAAAATTAATGTTTTGATACATATATAATCCTGCAGTATATATGTAAATATATACTAGCTTTTCACTCGTATATATATTATTGTAGTATATGTACATATAAATAGTAAAATTATATATACATATAAACTAAGTACAAATAAACTCAGTATATACGTACATAAAATACTACAGTATTAAATATATGTATATACTGACTTTTTTCGTATGTATATATCTCTTTTGGTGTTGTTGCTGCTGCTCACGCTGCCGCTCCTGCCACTATTGCCACGACTGCCATTGCTGCTGTTGCTGCCAATACCACTGCTACTGTCACCACTGCCGCATCGGCTGCTACTGCCGCCACCACTGCCATTATTGCCGCCGCCACTGCTGTCATTGTCGCTGTCACTACCTCTACCGCTGCCACCACCACTACCGCAACCACAGCCGCCGCTTGATGTGGCTACCACTGATGATAATAGCCTTTACATACCTATAATAGGCTAAAACTCTAACCATAAATTTTGGAGAAACACAAACATATTCACAGATATATAAAAACAGTTATTATAGACATGAACAAACAAAAATTACAGTTGATTGACATACATTTTCAACAAAAATTTTTTTAAAAAAATTAATATTTTAAAATTAAATTTAATAAAAACAGAAACTATAAATGAAAATTTAAAATTAAAAAAAATCATTCAATAACTTATTCTAATACAATATTTTAAATAACTAAAACGAAAAAATAATAAAATTATATTACATGTTATTAATCAATGTATCTACCGATTATGCATAAAGTATAATCTATCAATGTATTGATGTTGCTTTCTCTCCCACAGCTCCTCTGATCTCCAACTTTAACTACAAAAATGTTGTCCGAGTCATGGTGCTTCATGTTTGTTGAAATAAGTCTTTATTTATACAAGCTTCGTATAGGAAAAAATGTTGTACCATATCTGTATGAAATTTAAACCACCAAATCAACTCAAAATAAATAAATAAAACTATGTTTTCATAAATATATATTGATGTGGTAAATATGTACATATATTCTAGCATTTCACTCGTACATATATTACTGCAGTATATGTGCATATAAACTACAGTATTATGTGTACATAAAATACTGTAGTATTATATGTACGTATATACTGACTATATAAGTATGTATATACGGCATTTGTTGCCATTGCTAATGCTCTCGCTACCCCTGCCACTCCTGCAATCGGTGCCACTGCCATGGCTGTGACCAATACCACTACCACTACTTATGTTGCCACTACTACTACTGCCGCTGCCGGTGCTGCCACTGCTACTACCATTGCTGCTACCATAGCTACCGGTGCTGCCACTACTACCCCTACCACAGCCACTACTACCACTATAGCCACCGCTGCGGCTACTGCGGCTACTGCAGCTGATGCTATTGCCACTTCTGCCACTACGACCACTAATGTCGCGTTTGCCGCTACTACTGGTGCTGCCGCAGCTACTGCCATTGCCACTTTTACTGCCACCTCTGCCGATTCCGCTGTTACCACTACTACTGCTGAATATAGGCTTTTATATGCCTATAATAGGCTACAACTATACCCAAAAAATTTAGAGACACAAAAACATATTCACAGATATATAAAAACAAATATTATAAGCATAACAAACACAAATTAAAGTTGATTCTCATATACCTTCCACAAAAATCCAAAAGAAATCCAGCAATTATGTTTAGAGATAAAGAGAGTGCAAAAATAAAATGTTTTTAGAATAATAAAGATAATATAAGCTAGTCCTCTTTTTGATAAAGATGAAATCGGTAAATATTGGACTCATGCATTGGATGGACTGTGGTAATGTCTGAATGCTTTAAATCAGAATTTTTTTATTTTCTCTCACATAATGTGTCCTATAAAGATTCATAATTTGATTTATCGGAAAAGCAAAGAACAAACCAGAATAAAAAAAAATTGAAACCTACAAAAAAATATCATAATTATTTGTTACACAGACAAAAATAAATACCAATTCAGAAATAATTTTCATACTCAATTATCCTCATTATTTGTAGGGAATGCTAGCCTCTCCTACGAGGATTCAAAGTTGGATCTCAGAATGCTTTCTAATGCACCAATTCCGCTAACTATGACTTCATAAAGGACATCTACTACTGCATTGCTTTTTTAATTTCTTTAATTTCTTGCATTTCTTCCATCAAATTAGTTATCTGCTCATCCTTCTTTTTCATTTTGGTCTCCATATCTATAATACGTTCATTTGTTTCCAATGCTTGTTGTTTGATTGCCTCATCCACCATTGCTGAGACAAATGAATTAGAAGCATGATTGCTACAATAAAATACCACTTCCTTAAAGCCAATTCCGTACACTCGCTGCTTCTTTCTACCATCACATGACCATCATAATTCCACGACACATTTCTATTCTTTGTATTGACATTATCATCAAAATAATAAGAACAAAATAATGATGCTTATTCTACCAAATATGCATTGCAAATTGAAACTTCAACTTTTGCCTTGTTTCTAACATTCAATTTCAACATACCAAGATACATACAACCACAATGTTAGGTTTCAATTTAATTAAATTACAATATTACTTAAAGTATGAAATAATAAAACACAGCAAATTATATGTATTTACCTCTCAAAAAGATACATCCACCTGAATTGCACTGGCCCTACAATCCTTCCTTCATATGCTAAATGGACCGGAAAATGCTCCATTGAGTCAAAAAAAACTCAGTGGGAATATCAGTTCAAGCTTTCAAATAATAAGTGGAATATCATTCTCTAGCCTCACCATGTCATCGATTTTGATTGTGGTTGTAGTTAGCTATTTGAAAAACAAACTTAGTTCAATAAGGACATTCCAAACACTTTGTCAAAGTAATTCACAGAATACAATTGGTATTAATCACTACATAAATACATTACAGTCATGACTTTTCATTCCAAATAACTTAAGATTATTCATATCCATGCATCTACCCATATTTGACACATCCATTAGGGAATTTTAAATTTTTAACCTATTCACACAATATCTATCTTGCCTTCTTATCAAGTGTGTAGCATGCTTTAAAGAATTTTCTTGTTTCCTCATTCAGTTTCAATTTAGGATGTTGATGGTCATCATTCAGCTCTTGTCTTGACTTTAAAGTGTGTCTTGTCTTTCCGTCTACATTAAGGATAGTATTTAAAACATTGTCAAAAATTTTTTTCAATATACAAAAAATCTAAATTATGACGAATTAAATTGGATTTCAATAGGGCAAGACCCAAAATATAATACGTTTCCTCCTCCCAAATATTTTGCCTATTGGTCGATTACTTCCAGTAGCATCCTTTTTAGTTACCTTCTTCAAACCCAAACTATGAATCTATGTAATAATTTCATCTCCTGAATGAACTGCAGGTGCAACTTTCATCACAATTTTATTTTTTTGATATGCAGTTCTATTTCTTAGAAATGGATGATTCGTAGGTAGAAACTTACAATGGTTATCAAATAATGATTGTTTACCACTAAATTTGAGGGTAAATGCATCAGAATTTGTCATGCAATATGTGCATGTGAATCATTCTGTAGTACTCCAGACAGACAACATTAAATATGTAGGAAAGTCACTTATCATCCACATAAGGGCTGCCTGCAGAATGAAATTTTGCTTCTTTGAAATATTATATGTATTCACGCCAACATCGCATAAATGATTTAACTCTGTAATAAGAGGCTGTAAGAAAACATTCAACATGTCACATTTCGACTTTCTGCTACAAAATCATGATGTATATAATTAAAATGCTTCCAAGCAGGTGAATCTGATGGATGAAGCATTACCCCTTCTTCAACCTCATGATCGGAATGCTACCTCATATCATTTGTTGTAGCATTTGATGCATATAGTCTTTGTAATCAATGAATTAATGGAAAATAATACATCTTCTTAAAGACAACTTTCAATTTTTTTCCTATTTCTACAACACGAGGTGCCTTCATAAATCGAGGATGGTCACAAAACTTACAACTAATTAAATATCTATCACCTCTCCAATATAACATGCATCTATTTAAATAACAATCAATTTTTTCCACTAGTAGACTCATTCCTCATAGTGACTTCTTAGTGTTGTAAAAGTTATTAGTTGTCAAATTATTATTCGGAACAATCTCATTCATCAGTTCTGTCACCTGATCAAATAATTTCTTAGACATATGATTTTTCTGACTTAATGCTCATTAGTCGAGCCATAAGTGACAATTGCGAATGTGTTTTGCAACTAGGCTACAACTCTTTATCTGCAGCTTTAAGCATCTCATAAAATTTCTGAGCTTCACGATTATGTTGTTCATCCATGTAATCCATATTGAAGTCAGCATCAGCAGCTTCCATGATCATTTTATGGTATGTGTTTGATGATTCGTCACCACAAGGAAACGATTCAATACCCTCATTTTGGTCAATATTCAGAGCCATTGTACATTCCTTATGATAAATCCAAATAAAATAATTTGGCACAAAATCATATTTTGCCAAATGATATCTTAAAGTGTTTGCTTCATGAAAAGGGATATTCTGACACTTTCGATGATTACACGGACACTTATTTTTTTCTCTATCCATCAATCTCAATTGACTACTTGCAAAATTGATGAAAGTTTCAAGTCCGGTCAAAAAATCTTTATTCAAAAATCCATTAATAACCCTTTTGTACATCCACTTATGATCTGAGCTCATTTTGCCATGTTTTATTTACAGAAAAAAATGCCGAATCATTATAATAAATAAAACATTCTATTACTTCAAAATATACAAATAAAAAAAATAAAATTACTTACAGATGAATATTTAAAATTTAAATATCATGAATATCGAGGCAATGGGTTTGTAGAATCTACATTAATAGATAACGTAAATTTTAGTACGATAAAGATTAATAGATATCACAGTTATACTATATAAAGGATGCAAGGTATGATAATGCACAAGAAATGAAAGCAAAAAAAAGACATTTAATGTATGAAGGAGGAGTGGGAGAGATAGAGAGAGACATAGAGAGTGCAGTGTTAGAATGAAAAATTATATAAAAGAAAATAAAATGTCTTTTATATAAACTTATCAAATATTATATCTTTTGTCATATATAAGTTCATATTTGAGCCTGAGGCCCAAGGGTTGGGATTAGGTAAAAGTACGACCCTTATTTGTATTATACCATATATGAGCCTGATCAAAGGACATTCTCATGCTATGTACTTAAATATTGTTGATATTATATCTTTAGCCATTTTATTTCAAGTTGGTGCAACAAAATAGTATTATCCCATATATAATTATATGTTAGGATACATATAGTAAATGTAGTAATAAATAGTTACATTTAGTTTAACATATAATTATATATAGATATATGCATACAAGTAGTTATAAGTAAATATAAATAAATGTAGGTAAAGTTATAAATAATTATATAGATTTACATATATGTAAACATAATTAACAATAAAGTTATATTTTATTATATAGAGTTATTTATAGTTATAATAATATTTATATAATGTTATACACATACAGTTAAACATTGTGTTGTATGTTTTTATACATATAATTATAAATATTGTTACATTTAGTTATAGATATAGTTACACATATAGTTAAACTTATATTTATGCATGTATGTATATATATTTGTTGATATAATTTCATATATTTATACATTTAGTTATATATAGGTATGGATATACTAAAATACATTTTTTATACTAATATATAAAAATGTATATTAAATATATGTTGTTAATTATATATTTAAATATAGGTTATACATTAATAATATAAAATTATGTATATTTATAATTTATTATACATATAATATATATAGTTATAAAAAATTATATATCATTAAACATTTAGTTATATATATATATATATATATATATATTCATATGAGAAGTTATATTTAGTTATACATAAATATATACAAAGTTATAAACAAGTATATAGATTTACATATATGTATACATACATGTGGTTATACATATAGTTACACATATAGTTAAACTTATATCTATATATGTATCTATATATATTTATTAATATAATTTTTTATATCTATCCCTATAGTTATGTATAGGTATAGATATAGTAAAATACATTTTTGAATACTAAGATATACAAATGTATATTAAATAAAAGTTGTAAATTATATATTTAATATAGTTATGTATAAAGCTTTTATAGTAATCCATATTATAAGATACAATTATTTATAAATATATGGTATTATACATATAGTATATATATTTTTATATAGTTAAACATATAGTTATATATAGATATATTCATACAAATAATTATACATAAATATATAAAGTTATAAATAAATATATAGATTTACATATATGTATACATACTTACAAATATAGTTATATTTAATTATATAGAGTGTTATATAGTTATTCAATTATTTATATATAATTATACAAATATTTATATATAGTCATACAACTTCAATAAAAATCTAAAATATGGCCAGCAATGATGTTTAGAGAGAGAGAGAGAGAAGAAGAAATACTATATTTCTATAATTTTCCACATGAGCAGAAATTACTTTCAATGGCCATTTACTACTGCCTCTATAGTGAAGAGATGTTCTACTAATGCATCATAAATTTCTTTCATATCTCTAGATGTCCATATATATATATATATATATAGAAAAAAATGAAAATTAATATATGAAAATGAAAAAAGAAAGATGATATAAAAAAATAATACTCAATAATAATAATAATATATAACTAAAACTCATGCCTTTACATAATGAATAAAAATGATTGATGAAACTTTACATATCGAGTATTCCCATAAAAAATTAAAACAACTAAATAAAATAAATAAAAACTCACAATAATATAATATTATGAATAAAAATTTATAAAATGACATTATCATTTATTAAATAAAATAAAAATTCACTTATAAAAACAAAAAAAAACTATAAATACTCTTAATCTATATGAATCATCTCATCCCAGTTTCTCAAGATAAAAAAAATATAAAAATACAATATAATTCTCAATAGTTTTAAAATTTTTATTTTTATTTACACCTTATTAATGTTCTTTATAATTTATTTTGTTATATTTTTATGATATGTTACTTTTTTTTATTATATGTATTGATGTTATTGAAATTATAATAATTTATATTTATTTTATTAAGATATGAAATAATATTTAATAATATATGTTATGGACTAAAAATTAATTAGTAAATATGTTTATATCTCATTAAACTATAAAAGAGTACTCACATAAAAGAGTACTCACATATATTCGCTAGTACTATAAATTAATATTTCATTAATGATACATATATTTCCATAATACTTCTCATATTTTCTTATATTCTTTATTACTATTTATTACAAGATACATCTCCCACAAATTTTGTGAAACATGAAACTTAGATTCAAGCTTGTAGGTTACAACTAGTAGTTATGGTACTCAACTAATAGCTACAACATTCAACTAATAATTACTCCTCATATTTATTAGATTTTTAAATTGTTTAAAATAAACATATTGGAGCACAGAAAAATTAACGTGTGTTAAAAGATAATGTTATTATCATGGCAGGATAAAGGGTGACCTAACGAATGTTGTCATAAGGAGAATACTCTTGTATGGCATAAAATTCATCAACGTTACAGAGATACCCAAACTCTTCATAGTCAACATTTGTTAAAGTTATAAATTATAGTCAATATAAATTTGGTAGAATTTGAATTGTTAGAGTAATTATAAACTACATTGTTGTGACTAAAATCATAAATCGAAGTTGATAAAATATTATTTGGTAGAAAAAAATCTATTGTGTTGCATGACATTGTGAAGATTATAAACATTAAAAATTTCTAAATATTTTTAATAGTTTTATATCCTCTATCTAAATCAAAAATGTGATAGAATAAAATATTATACTTTTTTTATCAACCTACCCTTCTCCCAAACTCAACCCAAAATTATTATTTGGCTCGTATATAAGCTATGAGGCTTCATGATTAGAATAGGTAAAACTCACGTCCCAACATCTGAAAAACATGATAAATGATAGCACCATGGAAAACATATCCACCATCTACAAGGATCGGACTCATATTTTTAGTGTTAATGTATTCATCATCTTTTTCCGATTAGTCTACCATGTTGGTTCGGATTTTTATTACAATGCTATTTGTTATTATAAATATTATTATTGATAGTAATTATGTACAAAAAAGTTTAGTTCATATATTTTATACTATCTTAGCTTGAGTGTCCATGACACATTGCTATATGTTGATCTTATTATATTAGTATGAAATTATTATTTTAATATTACTAAACTTGATTCAACAAGTCCACTCATCACTAACACAAGAGAGATCACAAGGAATCACTCACTAAGAGACATCATTTGAAGGAATATTGAAATAATTAGAAATATAAGTGTTTTATTTTGAGAAACATAAATATGAAGTTATTATGTTTGAGATAATTTTGAGATGAATTTAATTTACAAAATGTCAGATACATGATAAATATAAATCTTTATACACACACACACACACACACACAGACACACACGCACACACCATGATAATCTTTGTTAAAGATAAGTGCAACCATAAGAATATAAATTAATCATGTAGGAAAATTATAATAAAGTCTATGAAAAAATTAATAAGAATAATTATTTTTATATCATATGTTGACTTACAAGCTTATCACATGCTTACTTGCATGAATATTATGTGTTAGTATGTATTATTTCCATATATTGGCTTGCCTGAGTGACAAGTATTTGATTATGTGCTTACTATGTGTTCACGTGCATTAATTCCAAGTGCTTGAAAGTGTGCTTATTAAATGATGATGTGTATACCTTCCAAGGATTGACTTGACATGTGAATGCTATGTGTTGGCTTACTAAATGCTGCATCAAAAATAAAAAAACTTGGAATCTTGCCTATAAATAAAAGTGACTTGGGGTTCCTAGCAAACAACAACACATATCATGAGAATATTTCAAAATGAATTGAGAAACTCTTGCTCAATTATTTTCAATTACATGTGTGAATATTATTGAGTTTTCTAGAAGTTGGTAGATTAGTTCAAACTGGTTCAATCGAGTATAATCAGTTTAATCTAATTTGACATGTTAAACTTTTATTTTATCTATTTTATTTATTTTATTTATTTTATTTATTTTATTTATTTTATTCGTTTTATTTGTTTTATTTGTTTTATTTATTTTATTTATTTTATCTATTTTATCTATTTTATCTATTTTATCTATTTTATCTATTTTATCTATTTTATCTATTTTATCTATTTTATGTATTTTATGTATTTTATTTATTTTATGTATTTTATGTATTTTATTTTATTTATTTTATTTAGTTTATTTATTTTATTTAGTTTATTTATTTTATGTATTTTATTTCAATTTTATAGTTTATTTAAATTATTTATTTTATTTATTTTATTTATTTTATTTATTTTATTTATTTTATTTATTTTATTTATTTATTTATTTATTTATATTATTTATTTATTTAATTTATTTAATTTATTTAATTTATTTAATTTATTTAATTTATTTATTTATTTATTTATTTATTTTATTTATTTAGTTTATTTATTTTATTTATTTTATTTATTTTATTTATTTTATTTATTTTATTTATTTTATTTATTTTATTTATTTTATTTATTTTATTTATTTTATTTATTTTATTTATTTTATTTATTTTATTTATTTTATTTATTTTATTTATTTTATTTATTTTATTTATTTTATTTTATTTTATTTATTTTATTTTATTTTTGAATTCAATCATTACTCATTTTTTATTATATTTTGTAGATATCAAGTCGGCATACCTAAGTATGTATACTAGTTATGTATACAATACAAATGCATATTGATATATACTATTTTTGTAAATATCAAGTCGGCAAACCTAAGTATATATATTGTTTATATATTGTTTTTGTAAATGATCACCATCAGAATCACACAGTGACAACGTATTATATCACAAATGCATGAAGCATTTATACAAATAAATTTATATATGAAATCCAATCATGCCGTATGGTGATTAAAGAAGAAACTAGAAAACAAAAAAAAATAGAATAAAAATGCTTACTCTTCGATTAAGCAATCCAAGATAATCAATGAACATACCTCAAATCAATAATAAATTAAAACTTAAACCTCGAATTAATTTTAGTTGAATCGGCGTTAAGAGATAATGACGGAATGAAAAGGAATTCGTCTCTGTTATTGTTAGAGATGCATCAAGTCGAGAGAGAGAATGTATATTTTAGGATAATATTTATATTTTTAATTATTAAAACATTATATAAACAATAAATATATAAAATAAAAAAAATACTCATTAATTTTATTTATTATCAAAATAGTTTCAACAAAATTAATGTGCATGTATCAAGATACAAATGAAAAACAAATACCTTAAACTTTTTTATTATAATATTAATTAAACAATAAATATATAAACAATAAAAAAATATGTTTTGCCTTAAAAAAATATCAAATAGGTATGAAATTAACAAACTTCATATAATAATATATAAATGAAAAGATGATTTGTCTTCAAGCCACTCACCTAAAAGTTATAACATACAATTAATGTTAAAAATCAATAAACATTTATATTTTATGGTTATAAATTTTTGAGAATTCATATTAATTTTTATGAAGATAATATAATTAATAATTTTTAAAATTCAAAAAATTAGTTAAATGAGAAGATAATTAAAAAAATAATATTTATTATTTTATTAAAAACTTAATGTTAAAAGCTAATTGTAAAAATATTACTCAATTGTTTAATTTATATAAATTTTAGTAGGATTAAACATCTATATATTTATTTATCATTATTATTTTATTTTTTTTAACTTTATTGAAAAAAATTATATTTTTATTATATTTCAAAATTTTCAAGATTTGTATTATTGATTTTTTTAAAAGTTTTCTTTAATCATAAATTTTTTTAATACATATAATAATATTAATATTTACTAGTTTATTCATAAATTTAGATATTTTGAAAATATTTTCTATTGTATCATTCTATGAATTAAATTACATTTAAATTAGTAGAAATTTTAATGTATGTTAATTTAAATTTTAAATTATCTAAAAAATTATGACACTTATTGAATTAATTATTTAATGTTACTTTAATTTAAATTATTTAGTTTCTTAATTAAAAATTTTAGATAAATTTTTTGTATAATTTTTTAAAAAATTAATACATCATAATAATAGTTATTTTAGTCCTTATTAATATAATTTGTTTGTATTTTTATATATTTTAAATTTTAATTATTTATAATATTGATTTTTTTTTTGATTTTACGTGATGAATGTGTGTTTCAAGGATAGCTCATCTATAGGCCAATAACATAAATTTAATAAACAAAATTAAATAAAATATTAAAATAAATAATAAATAAAAATAATTATATAATTAAATATTGGCTAGGGAAATACCGTTGCTAAAATCCATAGCTAAATTATGGATTTTATAAGCTAGAGAAAATTCATGGCTATATTACAGATTTTATTAGCTCGAGAAAATCCATCACTAAATCCGGCGCTAAATTACAAATTTTATAAGCTAGGAAATTCAATCCCTAAATCCGTCGCAAAATTAAGTATTTTATTTTCTACGAAAATTCTGTCGTTAAATTCGTCACTAATTTATGGATTTTATTAGCTAGGGATATTCGCTCACTAAATCCATAGCTAAAATATGGATTTTATTAGATAAGGAAAATCCGTCGCTAAATTCATAGCTAAAATATGGATTTTATTAGCTAGTAAAAATTCATTGCTAAATTCATAGCTAAATTACTGATTTTATTAGTAACGGAAAATTCATCACTAAATCCATCGCTAAATCCGTCACTAAATCAAAGATTTTATTAACAAGGGAAAGTCAGCTACTAAATCATGGATATTATTAGCGGATTAAAATCCATCGCTAAATCAAGGATTTTATTAGCAAGAGAAAATCTATCACTAAATTCGTCGTTAAATGAATGATTTTATTAGCAAGGGAAATTTCGTTGCTAAATCCATTGCTAAAAATTAGCTAGAAAAAATCTGTCGCTAAATCTGTTACGAATTTCAGGCTTTATTAGCGAGGGATATTTTGTTGCAATATCTATCGCTAAAACCCCCGCTTTTCTTGTTGGAAAATTAAGAAAATTCTTCGTCGCTAATCAGTCGCTAAATCCGTCACTATAATCTCTGCTTTTCTTGAACGGAAGTTACAAAAATTTTTCGTTGCTAATCCATCGCTAAATCCGTCGCTAAAATCCATACTTTTCATGAACAGAAGTTCCAAAAATTTTTCATCGCTAATCTGTCACTAAAATCCCCACTTTTCTTTAGCAAAATTTTTGATATTTTTTCACTCGCTAATCCGTCACTAATCTGTTGCTATTTTTTTTCATTAAAAAAATCATCAATTCCTTTCTATTCACTAGCTAATTCCTTGCAAATTAGCTAGGGATTGATCCCTAGCTAATTTTCCCTAACTAAATCGATATTTTCTTATAGTGAAATAAAGCATGAATTCTAATCAACTTAGGGTCAGTTTGGTAGTAATTTTCAAAAGTGTTTATAGGGCTAAAAATAATTTTAAGTGTTTTTAGGACAAAAAAATTTTTTTAGTAATATTTTAAATAACTCTTTTGAAATCCTAAAAAAAACTTGAAGTATTCTTTTAATAACTACACTAACATATTTATTTTTTAAATCATCAAAATTATTTTGATGTAATTAAAACATCTATGTATTTATCTTTAAATATAAGTTTATTTTCTTTTAAATTTTATGAAAAATTAAAAATTTTTTTTATAATTCAAAAATTTTAAATCTTTTAGTAAATATTTTTTAAAAAGATTCATATAATCATAAAATTTTATTTTTATTTTAAATAATATAAATATTTACTTGTTTATTAATTAATTCACCTATTTTTATAATTTTTTTTATTTAATCATACAAATAAATATTTTAGCTTTTTATTAGTATTAATTTTTATGTATGTTCATTTATTAATTAAGATATCTTAAAAATGATTAATTATATAATTAATTATTTAATGTTTATTTAATACAAATATTTAAATTACATAATTAAATTTTTTGAAAAAATATTTTGTATAATTTTTTAAAAATTTTATAATCATAAAAAATAGTTATTTTAGTCTTTATTAATATAAATTTTTATTTGTATTTAAATATTTTTGAAATTATTTATTTATAATATCTTATTTTTATAATTATATGGGAAGAATTTGTTTTTCAAGGTTTGCTCATCCATATACCATGGCATATATTTAATATAAAAAATTACACAAAATATTAAAAAAAATAATATATAACAAAATTTAAATCATTAAAGATTAGCAATGAAAATTATCCCCCGCCCAAATAGCTAGAGAAATATTCATAGCTAAACTCATATATTTTGTGAAAAATATCATTATAGAAATAATCACTAGCAATTAAATATAAAATCATAAAAATAATTTCATAATATTATTTAACGAGGGATTTTGTATCCAACAAATTAGTTAGGGGAAATCCATCTCTTAAGTCATTGCTAAAATGCCAACCAATCTTTGCGTTAAAATTTAGGATAATATTAGTTAGAGACATTTTTAAATCTAAAATTTCCAACTCTAATCCATCACAAATTCTTCGAAAATTTGTAATTTAATATAAAATCAAACATCTCTTGCTATTCTCTAACTAATCCCTCGCTAAATAGCTAGAGATTATTTCTCTAGCTAAATTTCCATATGTAAACAGACATTTTATTATAGTGAAATCGACATATAGATAGATAGATAGACAAAATATAAATAGATAGGGACTAATAGATATATAAATGATAGATAGATAGATTGGTTGATAGATAGATAGATAGATTGGTTGATAGATAGATAAATAGATAGATAGATAAATAGATAAATAGATAGATAAACAAATAGATAGATAGATAGATAAACATATAGATAGACTAATAGATAGATAAATAAATAAATATATAGATAGATATATAAATAGATATATAGATAGTAAGTTAGATAAATAGATAGATAGATGAATAGACAGATAGGTAAACAGATAGATTGAAAGAAAGAAAGAAAGATAGATAGATAAATAGATAGATAGATACATACATACATTGATAGATAGAGACATAGATAGATAAATAGATAGATAGATAAATAAATAAATAGATAGACATATAGATAGATAGATCGATAAATTGTCATATATACAAATAGATAGACAGATAGATATATAGATAGATAAATAGATCGATATATAGATAGATAGATAGATAAATAGAAGAAAAGATAAAAAGATAGATAGATAGATAGACAGATAGATAGACAGACATATAGATAGATAAACAGATAGATAGATATACAGATATATAGATAGATATATAAATAGATAGATACAGGGATAGATAGAAACAAGATAGACAAATAAATAGACAAATAATAGAAAAGAGATGGATAGATATATAGACAGAGAGATAGACATATATATAGACAGTCATATAGATACACATATAGAAAGACACACTGATAGATAGACACAAATAGATAATAAAATAGACAAATAAATAGATAGATAAACATTAAGACAAACACAAAAACAAACAGAAAGATAGTCAGTCAGGTAGATAGTCAGGGAGACGGGTAGACAAATAGACATATAGATAAACAAACACACAAACAAACAAATAGATAGACAGACAAAAAGATAGATAGATAGATTGATTGATAGACAAATATATTGACAAATTGATAGCTAGATAGATATAAAAATATACAAGAAAATAGAAAAATAGATAGATTTAGAGATAGATAGACAAATAGATAGACAGATAAATAGACATATAGATTGAAAGAAAGAGAGAAAGATATATAAATAGATATAAAGATTGATAGACAGATAGATGGACAGATAGACAGATAGATAGAAAGATAGATAGATATTAAAATAGACATATAGACAGACATACAGATATATAGACAGATAGATAGACAAACAAACAAAAAAATATATAGACAGACAGGTAAATAGATACACAAATAGAAAGATAGATAGAGAGACAGGGAGGTATAAAGTCAATCAGGTAGGTAGACAAATAGATAGATTGATAAATAGATAGACAGACAAACAAATAGACAGGCAAATAGATAGACAAACAAATAGATAGACAAATAAAAAATATACATATAGATAGTTTAATAGATAGATTAATACACAAATTGATATACTGATAGATAAACATATTGATACACAAATTGATAGACAGATAGATAGAAAGATAAATAGATACATAGATATATAGATACATAGAGATATATATAGTCAGATAGATATAAATAGATAGATATATATATATATATATATATATATATATATATATATAGATTGATAGACATATTGATATATAGATTGATAGAGAGATTGAAAGATAGACATATAGATATACAACCAGATAGACAAACAAATAGATAGATAGATAGAAAGATATATAGATAGATAGATGGAGAGATTTTTAGACTTCAGGCAAGTAGACAATTAGGCAGGTACCCAGGTAGGCTGACAAAAAGACAGACAAACTAATAGACAAATAGATACACAGATAGGAAGACATTTAGATAAAAAAATAGATAGTTAGATAGATAGATAGTTTGATAGACAGATTAATTGATAGATTAATACACTGATAGAGAGATTAATTGATAGGCAAATTGTTAGATATATTGATAGACTGATAAATAGACAAATAGATAGATAGATTGATCGAAAGAATGATATATAGACATATAGATAGACAGAGAGATCGATAGATTATTAGAGAAATAGATATATAGATAACTAGATAAATTGATAGATAGACAAACATACAGATAAAGAGATTGATATATAGATAGAAAGAATGATAGAAAGATTAATTTATTTATAGATAGAATGATAGATATACATATAGATAGATATATAGATCGATAGATTATTAAAGAAATAGATAGATAGATAGATATATAAATAAATAGATTGAAAAAAAAGATAGATATATAAATAGATATATAGATAAAGATATAGATAAAAAGATGGATAGAAAGATAGAAAGATTGTTAGATAGAAAGATATATAGATAGTTATATAATTATATAGATAACTAGATATATAGATAGATAGACATATATATAGACAGATAGATAGAAAGACATACAGATAGATACACAGATTTATATACATATAGATAAAAAATAGTTTGAAGACATTCATACTGACACACAGACAGATAGATAGACATTCAGGTAGGAAGATAATTAGAGAGACAAGCAGACAAATAGATAGATAGATATATAGACAGACAAACAAACAAATAGATATATAGATAAACAGACTAATTTATAGATAGATAGATAGACAGATATGTGGATGGATTGATAGACAAATATATAGACAAATAGATAGACATATAGAAAGATATTAAGATAGATAGATATATAGATAGATAGATTGATTGATTGACAGATATGTGGATGGATTGATAGATAGATATAAAGACAAATAGATAGACAAATAGAAAGATATTAAGATAGATAGAAATATAGATAGATAGATTGATAAATAGATAGATATACATATAGAAAGATAGACAGATAGATAGATATTTAATCAAGTAGATATACATGTATATAGATAGATAGAAAGAGAGACATGCAAACAAACAAATAAACGGATAGATAGATACATAGACAAACAAATAAACAGACAAATGGATAGATAAATAGTTAGATAGATAGATCGATGAATTGATAGATAAATAGAGAGATAAACATAGAGATAGATAGAATGACAAATAGATAAGTAGATTAATAAACTAATAGATAGAAAGATACATAGACATACAGACATACATAAAGATAGATAGATAGACAGACAGACCGATATAGTGATATTAAGATAGACAAAAAGATAGATAGATAGACAAATAGATAGACAAATAGATAGATAGATAGATAGACAAATAGATAGATAGAAAGATAGAATGGTAGATAGAAAAATAATTTCATACATAGATAGATAGATAGAAGTCATATAGATAAATAGATAGACATATAGTTAGATAGATAAATAGACATATAAATAGACAGATTGATAGGGAGAAGGAAAGATAGATTGGTATATAGATTTATGGACAAAATGATTGATAGATTGATAGATTATTAATATACATACAGATAGACAAATAAATAGATTGAGATATAGTCAGATTGATAGAAAGATTAATGAAAGATTAATACATATATAGATAAATAGAAAAAGACATATAAATATACACTTTGATAGAAATATTGATAGATGGTTAGATAGATAGATAAATAGATAGATAAATAGATAGATAAATACATAGATAGTTAGAAAAATAGATAGATACATAGACAAATAGTTATATAGACTTATTGATAGACATAATGATAGACAGATTTATTGATAGATTAGAATATAGACTAAAAGTCATATTGATAAATAGATTGATAGATAGATTTATAAATAATTAGAATGAAATATAGATAGATAGATAGATAGATAATAGATAGATAGATATATTGATAGATAGACAGATAGATATAAAAATAAATAGATAAATAGATATTTAGACATTACGATAGATAGATAGACATTACGATAGATAGATAGATATATAGATAGATATACAAATATATAGATAAAATTTATATAGATAGATAGAGAGACAAATAGAAAATAGATAGATAGATTTATAGATAAATTGATTGATAGATATATTGAGATTGATAAACTAAATAGATTCATATACTTATTGAAAGACTGATAAATATTCAATTTTATAGATATATAGATAGATAGCCTAATAGATAGACTAATAGATAGATTGATAGATAGATTGATTAATTAAATGATAGACAGATTGATATATAGATTTATAAACATATTGAAAGATAAATTTATAGATATATTTATAGACACATTTATTGATCGATTGATTGATGGATTGATGGATTGATATTCAGATTAATAGACAGATTAATAGACAAATTAATAGATAGATTGATAAAAAATAGATAGATAGATAGATAAATAAAGATATAGATAAACATATCGGTAGATAGATAGATAAATAGATAGATTGATAGATTGATAGATTGATTCATTGACAAATTGATAGATAGATTTATAGACAGGTAGATAGATAGATTAATATATAGATTGATAAACAGAATGATAGATATATAGATATGTAAATAGATATATAGATAGACATATAGATATATAGACCAATAAACACATAGATAGACATAAAGATAGCTAGAAAGATAGATAAAATATTAGGTAAATATAAAGACAGATATATATCAAATAGAAAGGCATATAAATAGTCAGATAGACAGATAGATTGACATATAGATGGATAGATATATAGACAAAAAATAGATAGATTGATTGATTGAAAAATAGAAGATAGATAGATATACACAGATAGATAGATAGATACACAGATAGATAAGTATATAGATTTACATTTAAATATATAGATAGATTAACACATAAATAGATAGATAGATAAGTAGATTAAAAGATTGATAGAGAGATAACAGACAAATACATTGACAAATAGATAGACATATAGAAAAACAAACAAATATTTAGATAGTTAGATAGATAGACACATAGATAGAAAGCTAAATAGATAGATAAATAGATATATATATATATATATATATATACAGATAAATAGATAGATAGATTAATAGATAATAGTTTGATAGACATATGGTAGATAGACATGCAGACAAATAGTCAAGCATACAAATAGATAGTCATAGAGACAAATAGTTAGTCAGACGAATAGACTAATAGAAATATAGATATACTAAGTGACAAATAGATAGATAGATAGACTAACATATAGATAAATAGATAGATAGACACAAAGATAGACAAATAGTCAGAGAGATAGATAGATAGACCGACAGAATTTTAGATAAAAAATTAGATAGATAGATAGACAGATAGATAAATAGATAATAAGAGATATAGATATATAGATAGATAGACAAATAGATAGCAAAATGTTAAAAAAATAGATAGATCGATAAATATATAGATAGATAAAATGATAGTTAGACAGATAGAAAGAAAGAAAGAAATATAGATAAATTGATATATAGATAGATAGACATACATACATACATACAGATAGATAGATAGAGAGATAGATCGAGTGATAGATAGATAACAGATAGATAGATACATAGATAGATATACAGATAGTTAGATAGATAGATAGAAAAATAGATAAATAGATAAATAAATTTATATATAAATAGATAGACAGATAGATAGATAGAAAGATAGAAAGAAAGATAGATAGATACATATGTTGATATATTGAATAATTGATTGATAGATATATTGATAAATAAATTGATAGAATGATTGAAAGACAATATTGATAAATAGATTTATAGAAAGATTGATATATAGATTCAGAAACAAATTGATAGATAGATTGATAGACAGATTGATAGAGAGATAGATAGATTGATTGATATAGAAATAGATAGACAAAAAAACATCTTGATAGACATTTTGATAGACAGATAGATAGATTGATTGACAAACAAATTGATAAAAAAATAAATATACTTATAGATTGATAGATAGATGAATAGATAGACATATCAATAGATAGTTAGATAGACATATAGATAAAGAAATAGAGAGATAGATAGATAGAAATATAGATAGATAGTTAGTAAGTGAGATAGAAAGTTAAATTATATTCATAGGTAGATAAATTGATAGACAAATTCATAAAATAGATTGATAGAAAGATTGTTAGACAGATTGATAGAGAGATTGATAGACAAATTGATTTACATATTAATAGAAAGATTGTTATATAGATAGATAGACATAATGATAAATAGATAAATAGATAGATAGGCATATAGATAGATAGATTAATAGATAGACAAACAAACAGATAGATAGATAGATATATTGATATACACATAAATTGACTGATAGATAGATATTTATATAGAGAGATAGATAGAAAGATATATTTATTGATAGACAGAATGATAGAAAGATTGATAGATAGAGTGATAAACAAATTGATATACAGATAGATAGATAGATTAATAAACAGATTGATAGATATTTTAAAAAATAAATTGATAGAGAGATTAATAGATAGATTATTTGATATATTGATAGACAGATTGATAGATAGATTAATAGATAGATTGATAGATATAATGATAGATAGATAGATAGATATATTGATATACAAATTGGAAGATAGATAGATAGAAAAACATCTAGATAAATAGATAGACTGATAGAGAGATAGATAGATAATAGAAAGATAGATAGATTAATACACAGATGGATAGACAAAAAGATAGAGAGATGGATAGACAGATTGATAGATAGATTAATAGGTAGATTTATAGACAGCTTGATAGATAGATTAATATACAAAAAAATTGAGAGTTTGAAAAATAGATTGATAGATAGATAGGCTTATTTATATACACATAGATTGCTATAGAGTTAGACTAATAGATAGAAAGATAGATATACACATAGATAATAGATAGATAGATAGATACATTCACAGCTAGATAGATGGATAGATAGATATATGGATTATTAAATAGTTAGATTGAGAAATTTATTAATATATAGATTCACATATAGATAGACAAATAGATAGGCACATATATAGAAAAATGATATACATATGGATTGACAAAGAGATAGATAGAAAGAGAAAGATATATAGACAAATAGAAACACATTGTTAGATAGACATATAAATTGACAGATAGATAGAAATAGATAATTACATAGAAATATAGATAGATAGTTAGACAAATAGAGAAACAAATAGATAGATAGATAGTTAAATAGCTAGCTAGATATATAGATAGATAGTTAAATAGAGAGATATACAAACATATATATAAACGAATAGATAGATAAATAGATAGAAATATAGATAGACAAATTGATAGACAAACAAATAGATAGATAGATATATAAATAGACAAATAGATAGACATATAGACATATAGTTAGACATATAGATAGAAAGATAGATAGATATATAGACAGACATATAGATAGACAAATAGACTATAGACAGACAAACAGAAAGAAATATAGATAGATATACAGATAGACATATATACATAATTAGGCTGCTAGATTATCATGTAGGTAGAAAGTGAGACAGACGAACAAACAAGAAAACACATAGACCGATAGAAAGATAGATATATAAATTGATAGATAGATTAAAGACAGACAGATAGATTGATAGATAGATAGATTTCTAGACAAATACATAGAAAAATAGATAGAAAGATAGATAGATATATAGGTAGACAGACAGATAAATATATAATTTGATAGATTGATAGACAAATACATAAATAGACAAATAGATAGACAAATAGATAGAAATAATTATATAAAGATAGATAAATAGATAGTAAGATAGATAGATAGTTAGTTAGTTAGATATATAGATTGATTGATAAATTAATATAAAAATAAATAGAAAAATTAATAGAAAAATTGTCTGACAGATAGATAGATAGATAGACAGATCAATTGACAGATAGATATATCGATAGATATATAGATTGATTGATATAGAGATAGATAAACATAATGAAAGACATATTGATAGATAGATAGATATACAGATAAGTAGTCCAATAGATATGTAAGTTATTAGATAGATAAATAGACAGATATATAGAGATACAGATAGATAGATAGATAATTAGATGGATAGATAGTTATATTGAGAAATAGATAGACATATAGTTAGATAGAGAGACAGACAGAGAGATAGATACATAGATAGATATATAGTTAGATAGATAGTTAGACAATTAGATAGACAAGTAGATAGATAGAAAGATATATAGATAGATAGATAAATAGATAAACAATTAGATAGACAAATAAATAGATAGTTAAACATATTGATAGATAAATTGATAGATAAATTGAAAGATGAATATAAAATTAGATAGAGAAATAGATAGGCATATAGATAGAATGATAGACAAATAGATAAACTGAAAGACAAATAGATATATATATATACATATTGATAAATAGATTGATAGACAAATTATTAAAAATTTTGATAAATAGATTGATAGACCAATTGATTGGCAAATTGATCAACAGATAGATAGATTGATTGATTGATAGACCAATTGATAGATAGATTCATAAATACATTGATATATAGATTAAATGACAAATAGATAGACATACATATAAATACAAATATATATTGATAAAAAGATAGATTGATAAATAGACAGATATATAATAGATAGACAAATAGAAAGGTAGATAGATTTACATATATATATATATACAAATAGACAAATTGATAGACAAAAAGATAGACAGAAAGATAGACAGATAGATAAATATATACATAAATAAATAAACACATAGATATATATAGATAGATAGATAGAGAGACATATATATAAATAGATAGATAGATAATTAGAAAGATAGAAAGAAAGATAGATAGATAGATAGATAGAAGGCATAGAGATAGAAAGAATGATAAACAAAAAGATAGATAGTTAGATATATAGATAGTAAGATATATAGTTATAAAGATATATAGACATATAGATAGATAGATAGATTGATTGATTGATTGATTGATAAACATATAGATAGATAGATGATATAGATAGACAGATAGACAAATAGATAGATAAATAGATTTATAGTGAGACGGATAGATAGATAGACACATAGATATATAAAAAGTATGAAATATAGATTTATAAATTGATAGACAAATAAAATCAAAAGATAGATAAATAGATAGATAGATAGACAAATAGATAGACATATAAATAACCAAAAAGATATATAGATAGATAGATAGATAGACTTATAGATACAAAGTCGAACAGGCATGTAGACAATCAAGCATATTGAAAGATAAAAAGATACATAAATATATATACTGACAAATATATAGAAATATAGATAGATAGATATATTGATTGATTGATAAACAAACAGATATATAGATAGATAGAGATAGACAAATAGATAGATGATATAGATAGACAAATAGATAGACAAATAGATAGATGGATAGATAGATAGATAGATAGACATATATATTGATTGATAGATGGATAGACATATAGATAGATTTATAGATAGATAGATAAATAGATATATAAACATTTAGATAGACACATAGATAGTTAGAGAGATTGAGAAATAAATTGATAGAGAGATAGAAAGATATACAGATAGACAGATAAATAGATAAATAGATAGATAGATAGATAGAATGATAAATAGACAGATATATAAATAGATTGATAGATAAATAGATATATTGAATTATAGATAGGTATATCGACAATTGATAGATAGATAAATAGATATATACATAGATATAAAGAAAGATAAATAGATAGATTGATAAATAGATGATAGATAGATTTGACAAATTGATGGACAAAATGATATATAGATTGATAGAAAGATTAATAGATAGATTCTTAGTCATATTAATACACAGATTAATAGTAAAATTAATAGACAGATTAATAAATAGATTGATAGACAAATTTATAGGCAGATAATTGACTGAAAAATAGATAGAAAACTAGTTAGATAGATAGATCGACCCACATATTTATAGACAAATTTATAAACAATTTTATAGACAAATTGATATATAGTTTGATAAACAAATTGATAGATCGATTGATAGACATTTTAATAGTTATATTGATAGATAGATTGATAGATAGATTGATATACAGATTCATAGAAACATTGATATAGATTGATAGACAAAAAGTTTATCAGATTAATAGAAAGATAGATAGATAGATAGATAGATAGATTTATGGACAGATAGATAAATAGATAGATTGACCTATAGGTATTTAGACATATAGTTACATAGATAGATAATAGATAAACATATAGATAGATTGATTGATTGACAAATAAATAGACATATAGATTGATTGATTGATAGTGAGATTAATAGATAGATTGATAAATAGTTTGAAAGAAAGATTGATAAAATTTTTATAAAAAGATAGAAAGATAAGTTTGATAAATAGATAGATAGATAGATAGACATATAGATAGACATATAGATAGAAATATAGATAGACAGATAGATAGACAGATATATAGATAGAAAGATATATAAATTATTATGAAGATAGAAAGAGAGATATATAGTCAAATAGATAGATAGATAGAAATATAGATAGATAGATAGATATCTAGATAGATAGATAGTTATATATATATTTATAGATAGATACATAGACAATTAGATATATAGATAGGTAGACATATAGATAGAAACATTGATAGATAAATTGATAGACAGATTAATAGATAGATAGATAGACAGATAGATATAAAGATTGATATATAAACATACAAAGAAAGAAATAGTTAGATCGACATACATTCATATAGATAGATAGATAGATATACAGACCAACAAGTACATCAATTGTCAGGCATGCACACAATCATGCTGGTAGATATACAAACATACATACAGATAGAAAGTTAGACAAACATACAGATAGATATATAGACAGACATACATATATACATAAAGAAAGATATATAGATAGATAGATATATAAATAGATAGATAGCTACATAGATATAAACACATAATTATAAATAGATAAATAGATAGAAAGATATAAAAATAGAAATAAAATTAGACAAAAAGGGAGATAGATAGGTTGACTAAAAGCCATATAGACAAATAGATAGATAGAAATATAGGTAGATGGACTGGCAGACAAGTATATGCATCAATAGATTTACAAATAGATAAATAGACATGTATCTAGATAGATAGATAAACATATAGATAGATAATCAAATAGATAGATATAGTTATAGACAGATAGGTAGATAGACATATATAAAGATAGACAGATGGATAGATAGTTATATAGAGTGATAGAGAGATAAATAGATAGTCAAGTTGATAGATTATTAGATCAGCAGATAGATAGACAGACAAAAAGATAGATAGATAGATAGATAGATAGACATATAGACAGATAGACATATAGACAGATAGACATATAGACAGATAGACATATAGACAGATAGACATATAGACAGATAGACATATAGACAGATAGACAGATAGACATATAGACAGATAGACATATAGACAGATAGACAGATAGAGAGATAAATAGATAGATAGGTATATATTTCGAAAGAAAGAAAGATAGACTAATAGATATATAGATAAATAGAAATATAGATAGAGAGATAAAGATATAGATAAAAAGAAAAAGATATAGACAAATATATAAATATATGAATAAATATATGCATAGATAGAGATAGATCGAAAGATATAAAGATAGAAAGGCTGACAGATAGATAGGTAAATAGATAAACTGATAGACTGAGATATAGATAAATAGATGGTTATTTAGTTAGATAGAATAATAAGTAGTTAGCTAGGTAGGTAGGTAGGTAGATTGATAGACATAATGATAAATAGATAGATAGACAAATATACAAATATACTAGTAGATAGATAGATAGACATATAGATAGAAATACATACATACATATATATATAGAGAGAAAAAGAAATAGTTAGATAGATTGATAGATAGTCCAGTAGATAGATTGAGTGATCGGTAGATAGACAGATACATAGGTAGACATATGACAAAAAATAAATAAACATTTAGACAGATAGACATATATTTAGATAGAAGGACTTATCGATATACCGATAGACAAATAGATAAGCATATAAAAAATATACAAATAGACAGATAGATAGATATATAGTAAGATAGACAGATTGATAGATTGATTGATAGAGAGATAAATAGACATATAGATAGCCATATAGATTGTTAGATAAATATATAGATAGATTATTATAAAGATAGATAGACATAGAGATATAGAGATAGATATACATATTCATAGATAGAAAGATTGATAGAGATAAAAATATACAAATAGATAGACAGATAGATTGATAGAGATATAGATATATAGATACATAGACAGATTGATATTCATATAAATAGACATATATATAGATAGATAGATAGATAGTAAGATTGACAGATTGATAGTTATTTAAAGAGATCGATAGAAATATAGATTGAAAGATAGAGAGGTAGACAGATAGATAGATTTATAAATAGATAGATAGACAAATTGATAGATAGATTTATAGATAAATTGATAGATAGATAAATAGGCAGATAGTTAGATAGATAGATAGATAGACATATATATTGAAAGTTAGATAGATAGATAGAAAGATAGATAGACAGATAGATAGACAGATAAAAAGATATATAAATAATTATATAAATAGATAGACAAATAGATAGATAGATAGATTGATTGATATATAGACATATAGATTGTTTGATAAATAAACAGATAGATAGGGAAATAGATACATAATTTGATAGTCAAATTGATATATAAATTTATAGACAGATTCATAGACAGATTGATAGACAGATTGATAGACAGATTGATAAAAATATAAATAGTCAAATTGATAGAAAAATAGATTGATAGATATATAAATAGCTAGATAGAGAGATAGACAAATAAATAGATCAATAATAGATAGATAGATACAAAGACATATAGATATAGATATATATATAGATAAAAAGAAAGATAGATAGTAATAATGTAAGATCGAATAATAGAAAGTTAGACAGATAGACAGATAGAATAATAGATATATAAACAGATATTTAGATAGATAAAGATAAATAGATACAAAGATATATATATATATATATATATATATATAATATATATGTTAGTCAAATATATGGATAGATATATAGATAGACTAAAATATAGAAAGACAAAATATAAAAATACATAAAGACTGAAAGATAGAAAAATAGAAATAAATATAAACATACAAACAAAAAGATAGACATTTAGAGATATGTAGATACATAAATATATAAACTACTTACATAGATATAGATAGATAGACAGAGAATAGATATTCTTAGATGTAGACTAAAAAATAGATAGATAGACACTGATAGAAAGATAGACAGATAAAAAGATAGATATATAGATAGACTTATAGAGATAGATAGACAGTAAGATCGTAGATAGTTAGGCATAAAGATAGAGAGAATAATAGAAAGATAGACATACAACAAATAAATAGATA
>JAREIK010014709.1:0-10965 GCA_029783825.1 Sapria himalayana
TTCGGTCGTGACCCCACCGGGGGACTGCCTCTGACTCCCTAACTCAAT
The DNA here is from genome assembly GCA_029783825.1 of Sapria himalayana. Classification (NCBI taxonomy): domain Eukaryota; kingdom Viridiplantae; phylum Streptophyta; class Magnoliopsida; order Malpighiales; family Rafflesiaceae; genus Sapria; species Sapria himalayana. The sequence continues at coordinate 49 of JAREIK010014709.1, forward strand.
CAGTGAAGCTGGGCCTCTCCTTCTCCCTCAATAGCTGCCTTTGGTTGGTGTGTCCTATGAGCTTCTGGGCCTCTACAGGAAGGGCCAATGGCTAGTCCCGCTGGCCGTGCACTCCCATCCCCTTTGGGTTGAGTCTAAACTGTTGCGCCCACTTAGCTAGGGTCTTAGCTTCGGGCTTAGTCTCGACGGGAACCTCCCATCTTGGGGACTGGCATGGATGAACAGCCACCACCGATACAGGTTCAGTTACAGGTGCACACCAGTGGGAACTAGCAGTTGGGATTGAGACGAGAAAGGCCAAGCACGGTTCTCTTCCTTTCTTCCCATAGCACCAGTTGTGATTCTCTTTGGTCAGGATTGGCTGACTTCTGAGTAGCGGCATTGGGTTACTTATCCAATCCAAATATGGCAAGTAAGGGGATAGCCCTATCCATTGAAGGTACGTGAAAGTCCCAGACCCAATAAGAGCTTTGATCGTTCTAAGAAGGGAGCTTACCCCCATTTATTAGGTCGGAGACCGCTGCTGCTACGGCGGAGGATGGTGGAAAGAAGACTCAGGTGTGTGAGTTCGGCTGTATAAGAGTCTCTTCTTTTCCCTTCATCGACTAGTCCTTCCTTGTTATTGCCGTAGCAGTCCCGCACACTTCACACTTCTTACTCCCTAAGATCTTGAAAGGAAGGGAATCCATTCATTTCTAGTATAAGTTTACAATGATGCGGCCTATATACTACCCGATCTAGGAAGTAGGGTTGATTTGTGACAACTTTCGTCACCGTATTTCTTAGTGGTATGGTAGGCTAGCTAGTTGACGGGCTTTTCACTGCGGTCTGGTTTCAAAGACCGGACACCTAGAAGTATACTACTGGATTGAAGGCCTTTTGACGTTGGGATGATGAAATATCTTTCAGATCCTTTTCTGAAGTGGATGAATCGATTTTTGAATAAGCACTCGCCATGTCAAGTCAGCTAGTCATGAAACCAATCTCGTCAGCTTCACTGGATTAGAGTATGCCCTTCCACTTCTGGTAGTAAGAGAGGTAGCCGATAGTCGGAACAACTGGAATTGTAGCTTGCATTCGAGCTGGCATATATCTCCTTTATTCGGTCTATGGTCCTCTTGTTGCTGGGCAATTAGTCCTTTGTCGGCTAGCCGCAGATATTCAACTAATGTTCGGTCCGTTTCAAATTATATCAAAGTCAGAAGCCGATGCCACATAAGCAGGAGTAATCGAATCGCAGCACAACAGAAGGAATTCACATAGGGAGTTAGCTTAGCGTTCGAGGACGGCACTCACCTCCACCACCGATCTCGAAACCGAATCTTTCACCGACTCTCCAAAACACCACCAGTAAAGCTAGCTTCACAGAAGGCATAAAAGGGGGATTTCATTGCTTTTAAGAGCCTATAGAAAAATAAGTGAAGTGACTTATCAATAGAGTACCTGGCTATAGAGAAAGACTATCAGATCCAAGGAATTTCATTGCCTCATGGGCGATCGCTCGCTTCGTCTCCTTCGTCTGCGAATCTCTTGGCGAAATAAGATAAGGCAGGACTTCCGTTAGGATGCAGAGTGGAACCTCTTGCAGAGCCTTTTCATATTTCGTGATAGTTATCATGGGTTGAAAAGAGACGGGACAGGATATACACCTAAGAAAGCCTTCCAATATACTCTTCTTGTTCTGTGTAATTGAAGATTGAGTGACTTTGCCAAATGAACCATATCCTTATATACGAAATGATGAGATCGAGTCCTTTTTTTTTCCTCTCGTGATTAGCTCCTCGCGTACACTCCCGCTATGGAAATGAGTCCTTCGTTAAGCTCTCGTCATTGGTCAGTTCCCGTCACTCAACCTCGTGAAGAAGATCCTCTTATTGAGTTATTGAGTTATTTACTTAATTAGAAAACTGGACCAGTACCCGGACAGTTCATGAAAGAATGAAAAAAGGGTTTTTTTATGTGTATGCTCCTACACCAGTTACTACAACAGCCAATAGACTTTTTTTTATTATTTTGGTTCTTTTTCATACTACCCAGCTAGGAGATTCGGTTGTTTAACCTGAGGCAATGACATTTTTCTCGAAAGCTTCAGTCTTTCACCCCCCAAGCTGTGTAGAGAAAATCTCTATGACTCTTAGGAAGAGCTATAAGCAAGAAAGATTAGTTTGAGACATAAAAAGCAAGAATGAATAGCAAGGTGCGGAGCGGCAGTCTTAATGGCAAGGAATGAATAGAAGCCAATTCACCTTTAAGCTAATTACCCTCAGCTAAGGAATGAGGAGATAAAAAAGAGTATGTTTGAAGGAATTATGTAACTAGAAGGGAGGAGTTCATACCTGGCAAACTCAGACATGCAAAGAGCATGCCTACTGTAAATCTTCCTAGGCATAAGCTCTACTTTCTCTCTCTTGCGGTTGCATCTTGTCTAGCAGGTGAGGCTTTCCTCACAAACTAAATAAAAAGGGAATGGGATTGTTTCATGAAGCAGCCAGACAGTAGGACCGAAACAAGGATAAGGACAAAATTTCTCAACCGCGTTCTCTGGAGAGAGTTGCCTACCTACCTTCTTGGGGGAAGGATCAAGTCGAGGGTAGTTCCATGTAAGGGATTCGGGCAATACACCTTACGAGACGCAGCTAACCCCTCACTACTAGACATGGAATAGTATAGCTCACAGAGCCATATCTTACCCATAAGCTCAGAAGCTCACGATCAGGTTAGGGAGTGTAGTCGGAATCCATGCTCCAAGAGTGACTATCATAGCAGCTAAGTTAGTACGCAAGCATTGGAACCGGAACTGGAACACTCACAGAAACAGAGGGGAGCGGGGGGAGATGCGGCTTCTAGAGCAAAGAAAGAAAGCAATCCAAGAGGCAAAGGGTGAGTCCCACACACCCGAAACCCCGGCAGGTACATAAGAGGTAGTTTCGACCCGGGAAAAGCCCTTTATCAGGCGAATAGAGTTTAAAAAAGCACTATCTCGTTCTCCGAAGCATCAAGATCAGTCACCCATTGACAAAAGGGGGGGGGTATATCCCATTCGCATAGCGCAGTCTTCCCGCTTCAACTATCGGAACTGAGATCGTTGGTTCTCTATACTCAATAGTTTGTTGTCATCAAAGGCTGGGACCCGAAGTAGTGTCACTTGCCTCAACTTCAGCAGAGCGAGATGCAGTAGTTTCTGATTCCTCCACAGCCGGGAAGGTCGAGAAAGCCATCCCTTGATAGTGAGTTAGAGACCTGACTGTTACAAAGCTAAGTGATGCTGGAAACTAACCTACATTCCCAAGAGCCGATAACTAAAGGGACGAGGAGAAGATGGAAACTCAAATCAAGAAGAGTGCTCCGGTAAGAGGCATAAGCGGGGGGATCAATTGAATGCTTCAGCCAGGATTCCACTCTCGCTCGACAAGTATGGGAAAAATCCCAAGAGGTAGGAGATCGATTGTATAAGCAATGTGAAATATGCCTAGCTAAAGAGCGGAACACCAGCCCGATATGAGTCTGATTGAACCTTCCCCCAGCCAAGTCACCTACATGGATGAAAAAGACTAAGCCAGAGGTCTCACTCTCGAGACTGTAACTGGTTATGTTGAACCGGCTGGAAAGATAGCTCTCGGGCTTAGCCCTAAACTAGATAAAGATTGATCTCACTCCTTGTTGCCGACCTGTAGGTCTGGATCTTGTGTCCCTTGCCACTGCACTGAATCAAAAGACAATGCCCATTTTCATGGGCTCCTGAACCGAAGCGAGATGTAGTGCGCTAGCGCCCTTCCGGGGTCGGATCCACTTCTTCCGGGAAAACTATGAGTGCTTAGATGGCTCTGGACGGACTAGATCTTTTACTAGAACGACTCCCGTGGGGTATGGATATTCGACTGAAGCTACTGGTCCCAGAGACATTTGTTGGTGTGCTTCGACGCTCCCCTCAACAACCTATCTAGTTAACGGTCCCGTTCTCTACAATCATAAGCCCCATCCCTAGAACAAAATAGGGATTTAAAGAGGTCCATTTCAGGACACCTCGAAAGTTCCTCCGATCTTGTTCTGCCAAGGACGTACGAAGTTCATATAGGTATAGGTACGTGGCAACGCGCACAGCGGCCCGGAATTTCGGTAACGAGCTTGAGCGCGCTTAACTGCCGAGGGAAGGGCAATTCCAGCACTAACACCCTTCCTTTCTTTCTTCCTGGCACTGCTGCTACCGGGGATTGGTTACCTCCTGGAAAGAGCGATGTGCTTTAATCTACAGGGCTGTCCGGCAATTTCCGTATAAAGAAGCTAATCCTGTCTCAGATAGCTCTGAAGGACAACTCGAGAGCTCTATTCCAGAACCAGGTGCTGTGGCGAGTTTGGTTTCCGATGCTTGATTGACTTCGATTGCTTGCCCGAAAAGATGCCATCGACGCTTTGAGCGGCCGTGGAATAAGAGGAAGACGAGTAAGCCATCCCGAACGGCTAGGACCTGTAGAAAGGTCTCGCTGCTTGAGCAACACAAAATGAGGGTTTCGCTCGTGGCTATAAGGGCTGCTATTTTATTGAAAAGTTCTCTTTGTGAGAAGCCTCTGTAGGGTAGGGACAAGAGAAAGAAGCAGGAATGGTACCAATGGCACTTATCCGGATTCCTATTGCTTTGTCTCCAACTGGGATTAGTGAGACCCGGAGGGTAAAGGCACAAAATCTAACACACTGTTGGTGACCTGCCATACACGACCTGAAATGGGGACTTCCTAGTAGACCGATTTATCGAACTGTTATAAGCGAATTCCGCTTTGATCATTTGGTGGAGCGTACTGAGTGGTTGTCTTTTCCCCTGCAATACTCCTCAACCAATTTCCCAAACAGCGGTTCACGACTTCCGTTTGACCATCTGTTTGTGGGTGGTATGCACTGCGGAACTCTAGTATAGTTCCTCACTTTTTCCATCAAGTTATCCGAGCCAAAAACTGGCCGGTCAGACGAAATAGTCTTTTCCATGCAACCTGACAACCTCTTAAGAAACTGGTATGCAATGTGAATAGCATCGGAAGTCTTCTTACAAAGAATAACGTGAGCCATTTTAGAAAACCGATCTACTACCACAAATAAAATAGAATCGTTACCAAGCCCAGGCAAGCCCTGCACCAAATCCATGCTGATATCAGTCCAAGGCGCTACTGGAACAGGTAAAGGGGTGTACAGTCCGGTATTCTGTGTCTGCCCCTTTGATAGTTGGCATACCCTGAATCTGGAAAGCGCCGGTTCGAGCCCAGCTCGCGACAAGGCCTTAAGAAATAACTTCCTAAACCGGGAGTATAGTCATTTTAGCAACTCTCGTTATAACGCGTTTTAGTGGACCTGCTCTTTTTGGTCTTTTTCACTGCTCCGGAGGCATAGAGAACTTTCTTTTGGTGGGATTCATAGTCTTCTTTTTTCGGGGATTTCCTGGTATTTATCGGAGCTAGCCTGGTATTTACTCGATGGGACGAAAGAAGCAAAGAGCCTCCTCATAGCACTACTTCTCAGAGATAGAGTGATAGGCTAAGAAAGCAGTCTATAGTGAAGTTTTCACAAGTAAACTACTTCTCTGCCCTTGTGGTGCAGTCTCCGTTGAGCTACGGATACGATTTCTGACGAAAGAGTCCTCTTATTGATCGCCGAGCTTCGCTTTAGGGAGGGAATACTACTTTTTAGTTAGATTAGACGGACAGTCTTTCCATGCTTTGTTCTTGATGTACCGGAATTATAGAAGATGCAGCAAAGCAGACTTCCCCCTTTGACTACTCCGCGCATTGGAGAATAGATATCATAATGTGTAAACCTTGTGACACGTGTAGTAAGGAATAAAACCTAACCGCACCGTGGGAGCTTCACAAGAGCAATCACAGTCGAAAGAGCAAACTGATTCAACAATCGCTATTCTTTTTCACCGCTAACCGTGCCATGAACAGCGTTCAGAGCCGATTCTGTAACAGGAAAAGTGAAGACCGCTACTGCTCTACGCCTTACTAACAGCTATACCACACTAACTCCGTCTATTGCTCCTATAGGTTCTGCGGAATCGAAACTCCCTTTAGCCCTTTAGTTCAATAGTTCAAGCGGAAGACTAAGACGACCTTTCGGATATGGGATATTCTACTTAGAAGACGATAACGATACCACCAAAGGTGCAAAGCGGCTAGGTCTGGGATCGATCCCATCTAGCAAAGAAATAAGAATCCAGATGAAAGAAGAAAGTAAAGCTTGAAAGCTGCCCTGATTCCATTCCTTCAACATCTGCAGAGCTAACCCCTGAAGTGACTGCAGGCCCTTAAGAGTACCCTTTCCTCCAACTGCGCTTAGTCCTTCAAACATCTGCGCATCAGATTCGTTCACAGCTTTCCTCCCCGACGGTCTAAACCAGGTATGGTATGCACCATATTTAAACGGGGATCAGAGCTAGAATAGCCCTTTTTCTTTTATACTATGCTTTGAGCCGCTTCCAGTAATGGGAGGACTTGCCTTTGCCCTTACTCTATGAATAAGGAAATTCCCTGGTGTGGTGTTCACTCAAGCTCCTAACTCATTGACGCTGTAGGCAAAGAGCTATGGGAATGCTTTCATAGGCTAGGGGGGGGATAACTCTGAATTAAGTAACTAAGCCCCAAGGCTAGCGAAGAAAAAGGAAATAGGGCAACAACTCCTGACTCGAGGGTGAGAATTGGAATCGAATAGATTGAATCAGAAAGGAACTTAGAGAGAGGCAGAATCACCGTTGTTGGAAGAAGGGCTACCATAGCTCGTTATCGTTAGCAAGGCAAGGTTCATTAAACGAAGCAGTCCTTCCGCTGCATGAGCATCGACAAAGAGATATTTTAGAGCAATTAGACAATCCAATCACCACAAAGAGCGAAAGGGAGATGAGAAGCTAAATAAAATAGAAAAGCACTCAGAATCCCAATCCCAACCGACCCAGATAGCATACAGTGAAGCAGATGCTGAATTATTTCCAAAATCTCCCAGCCCAGAGGGAAAGATATGAGGAGCTAGCCTTATGACATTTCATTTCATTTTCGAGAGATGCTTTTCATAGCCTTAGTTACCAGGAAAGATCTGATGTGAACAAAAAATCTCATGGTGGAATGCTCACAAGACATGTGACCAAGAACGGCTTAAGTTGAATCTACTTTGAACGAATGGGCAGCTGGATTTAGCCTCGGATTCCGATGTTTATTCTCCTAAGTCCGGACGATGGGCCCGACCCCTTTTTTGATGTCGAGTTAGCTGCGAATTTCATAGTTGTCGGCTTAGTTACTTTACCTTTTTCATTCACTCGGGCGGCCTACGTAACGTACTTCTTGGCTTCTTTATTCCTGTAAGAAAGTGCTTATTACATAATATGTAATTACATGCTTCTTATTATTGTAAAGAGTAATATGTGTCTATATGACAATTTGTTGTTCGTTATTAGTCCCCTTATTCCGCTGACTTCGTAAGTTGATTTGTTTTTCTATGCTCGGGCTCCACTCCTCCCTCCCGATGAGATGGATTCAGTTGACCGTCGCCCCTGTCTATTATGCTGATCCTCGGTATGGGAGGGGACGGGATCACGAGCAACTGGATCTACTTGAACTGATGCCCGGGTAAACGGATCGAAGGCTGTATTTAACGTTCCCACCTGCAACTACGAAATAGGCTAGCTGACCTAGCAGTGAAAGACGAGAGAGCAGAAATGAAAGATGAAATAGCTGGCACTTCTGAATCCTATCACAGGGATTGCCACTCTCTTTATTTACGGCTTGGCTTAGTCGTGAAAAGAGGAAGTCTCCCCTAGCTATGGATCTACCATATATAGTTCCAATGTAAGGTAAGCTGGTGAAATACTACCTTCAATACAACTTACCAGGGCAATCTTCCTCCAATCAATCCAAAGGGTGGCCCTGTTGATAAAGAAGATCTCCACGGCGAGAAACCTAGGGAGTGATGAACGGCTTGTTAAGGACAAGAAGAAGAAAGAGAGTGGGTGATGTTGGTTCTCCCTCTAGAATGATCCCTTTTACCGCTCCCTTCGCTTGTGATTGAGGTCTACCAAGAACCCCTTTCCCATGGTCCGTTAAAGATCCCGAGATGGACAGATGCCGAGTGCTCGCATGCCTTTAAAGATCCTAAGGGTCTAAGAAAGGAGATCAGAACCTGTAGTACTACTACCTTGGGAGTCGTTGACTCTTGTCTTTATGGGACCTTTGTCAAGGTCCTTGGATGTCTTCGACCAAGGTATTCTTTCTTTCCTTCCACCCGGTCGTACCTCTTTAGCGGAGTCCGTGGACTCCCAATACCGAAGGAGTGAAACTCCCAAGGACAGAGCTTGGCTTCCTTTAAGCCTCATCCATACCATCGGCCACCCTGTGACAGGCCTTTCCTTTCCTTTTACCGACCGGCGAAGCACCGAAGGTCGGCCGGCGTAAGCCTGACGACCGAAGGTCGGCTTATTCATTCAACTTATTCATTGACAAAGGACCGAAGGTCCGAGGAAATTAGGTGACTTGACAAAGAAATCCAAGAGCCGAAGGCGAAACTTCGAAACTTCACACTTTGTCTTCCGTGGTCATGTCCATGTGAAAGCACCTTCCGGGCATGTTCACATAGAGGAGGAATCTATTAGGTCACTTCGTTTCCGTATTATAGGACCTTGCCATGTCATCTTCTTTGCCTTCGGCCCCATCTCCCGGTCTTCTCTCTCTTCTCTTTTGGGCTTTTGGTGAACATCTTGCCCTTGTATTAGACCTTTCTTTGCCTATCGGGGTTTGAAAGGTCTTTAGACAAACAAAGGTGTTCGACCGGAGAGGGAAGAGGAGAAGAACACCGAGGGATCAGACGTCCCTTGGACCCGGTCCCAAGACACGAAGGAGTGAAAGAAAGAAGATACCACCGACAAGAAAAGGAGTCAACGACTCGAAATAAGACATCTCAAGAAAAAAGCATTCAACCAACAACTAAAGGAAAAGCAATAAAGCACACCCCCTTCGTCGGAACCTCCGCTAAAGCCCCTGCCCTTGATTGCCCTGCTGGAGTGGAATATGTAGATACTCTTTCCGGTAGGTAGGCTTGATGCTTCCGCTTCGTTCTTTCAGATTGAAAGATTTAAGCTCAATTACCTTCTTCTAAACCCTTCTGATGGAAGTTAGAAAGATGCCATGCCTCCTAGGCCCCTAGATTCCCAGTAGGATCAAGCAATCCTCGTTGTCGGACCTTACCTAGATAGGTCAGCCTCCAAAGGACCCTCGTAGGCCCACTCTGGAGAGGTGAAATCTTACGTCGCTGACGCCTTCGTTGCTCAGAAAAGTTAGGAATATCACACCCTCGCCAATTACATTGCCCCTAGACTTAGTGCCTAGCTTCCTTTCTCTACTCCTTCTACGCCTTTCCCGCTTTCAATCTTCCGTGTAAGAGTCAGTGTTATTCAGCTTCACCTTCTGTCTTCTTCCTCCACTGGAACTATACTGAAGAAGGAAGGCTTGATGCTAGTCGTATTACATCTCCAGCAACTAAATAAAGAGCTAGAACTTAAACTGCACCTATGGAAAGGAATACTTTACTTTGAAGTTTATAACCCTCCGATGGGCAGAAAGTTATGAGATTTTCTTACCTCTCCGGCCCAGCAATTGAGACTCTATTAACTCCATCCCTCTTCCTGTAAGCCTGCCTTGATTGGCTAGCAATTGAACACGGAGACTTTACACTTTCGCCCCCTCTTCTAACTCCAACTCGAACTAGGGCTATTCCTTCATCAGATGGATGAGTTAGTAGACCTCCTTCACTATCTTGCCCGGCACTCGAGGTACTCTTTTTCACCTGGAGATGGTTCATTTACTTTACTTGAAGCTAGCTACTTTAACTATTTGACTTGCCGGCTAGTTTCAGCTTCGAAGAAGGATAGGTCTTTTCTTACCTCGTTGACGCTAGTTAGCTCAGTTGATGAATCTTTATTGGACCACTTCTATAAGTCCATCCCTCTCAGCAGACGAATGTAAGAAAAAAACAGCAGGATAGCAATCTTTATTGGACCTTCCCCAGGGAAATTTCTCAGCTAAAGATTCACATTCTTCTTCGAGGCCTGTTGTTGGAATGGTTTCCGGCTCTCCTGGAATGCTTGAAGCTACTAGAGAAAGTCCTACTCTTTCATTTAGAGCCGAAACAGCTTAAGATGGTTCTTTTCCTGTCCTGTCTAATTCAACTGTCGACTTTGTAATGCTTCAGTAGACCCTTCACCGGGGAACTTCTATTATTATGTTATAAGGCTTGCCCCAAGCGCTTTAGGTACCTAGTACGCACAACTAGCGTTATCCCCTACCGTCGTAGCTTAAGATTTCCAACAGCCCTTAGACACTAAAATGCCCCGGGATCGCATTTCCACTTCCACTGTCCTGGTATCAACCACTGACATCATTAGAAGTATATCTTCCTAAGAGAAGGAAAGTCTATAGATACCCAAATGCTGAACAGAAGGTTAAAGCGGTCCAGAAATGATCATAACCGCGGGGCGGGGAAGCCATTCACTCCTAAGGATGATTTCTTATTCCCATATAACTCAATCAATTGATTCAGGAGCCGCCCTAGTAGCATCAAATACAATGCTTCTACTCCCGCTTTTGAAGTAGCCATCTATCTTCTGCTGTAAATGCAACTACTGGTTCCTTGATAGTGTACACCTTACCAAGGATGAAAGCCAGATTGAACTGATACTGTTGGCCAATCAAGGCAATCATCAGCCTACGAGGTCTAGGGAATTGAAGTATTCGTAAGTAAAGTAAATGAATTAGAGAGATGAGATCGGAGAGGAGAGAGTGAAGAGTTACCGCTACAGAAACTATTCACTCTGATGCTACACCTTTCCTGCCTATAAACCTGATCTTTGTGCGATATTGGCACTATCATATGTAGATTCCTCAACTTTCCCTT
>JAREIK010014710.1:0-14196 GCA_029783825.1 Sapria himalayana
TTTTAATTGATATCTATCTTTTTAATAATAGATTATTAATTTATTTTTGATTATTATTTAAATATTAATCATTAAAATTGTTTATATTGCATTTATATGATATATAAATATTAATATTATTATAACTCAATATTGTATTCACATTTTAAAAAATTGTAAATATTATTATATTTTCGAGGGTTATAACCTATGAAAATGATAATAAAATTATAGAAATTTTTTTTTGTTATTTTATTTTTATATATAAAACCTATAAACACTAAAAGCCTAAAAACCATAAATTCGCCTAAACTCCTAACGACAAAACCTCTAAATACTTATATGTTTAAACTGGTATACATTAATAATAAATCTTAAATCTCATTTAATTTTTATTCAGTATAATTTTAAATTTTTATGTTAATTATTATCAGTTTTTTTTATAGAATATTAATTACAAATAAATTATATGCGTGAGACGGATTAATTTAAATTAAACCGGTATCCCTAAATAATAAATAATAAATAATAAATCTCATTTTTTTCATTATAATTTTAAATATTTATTTTAATTATTTATTTGTTTATTTATATATAAATATAAATTACAAAATAAATTATAAGTTAGACAAATATAATTTATATAAATTATTTTTCATTAAAAAAATATAGATATACTTATTAAAAGAAGAAAAAATTAAAAAACAAAAAAATATTATATAGTAATATAATTTGCTTTACTTCTGAATCATTTTAAGTTTTGTAATTAGATTTTAATTAATATCTATCTTATTATTAATATTCTAATAATGATCAAAAAACAAATTAATAATCTATTATTAATATGATAGATATCAATTAAAATATAATTACAAAACAAAAAATAATTCATAAGCAAAGCAAAATATATTACTATATAATAATTTTTTGTTTTGAAATTTTTTTTTATTTAAAAAAGTTTATCTATATTTTTTTGATTAAAAATAATTTACATAAATTATATTTGTCTTACTTATAATTTAATTTTTAATTAATATTTATATAAAAATAAAATATTAATAATTAAAATGAATATTTAAAATTATAATGAAACAAATGAGATTTATTATTTATTATTTAGGGTATACTGGTTTAATTTAAATTATATCTATCTCACTAATAATTTATATTGTAATTTATATTTCTATAAAAATAAACTGATAAATAATTAAATTAAAAATTTAAAATTATACAGAATAAAAATTGAAATGAGATTTATGATTTATTATTAATGTATACAAATTTAATAGTTTAAGTATTTATAGGTTTTGTCATAAAGGTGTTTAGTGATTCATGTTTTTAGGCAATTTGTGGTTTATATGTTTTATTTAAACAAAAAAATAACAATAAAAAAATTTGTAATTTTTTGTCATTTTCAAAGGTTATAACCTTTGAAAATATAATAATAAATAAAATTTTTTGAAATGTGAATACAATATTTAGTTATAATAATTTAAATAATTATATATCATATAAATTCAATATAAACAATTTTATTGATAGATATTATAATAATGATCAAAAATTAAATTAATACATTAATAATAATAATAATATTAATTAAAAAATATTTACTAAACCCAAATTGATTCAAAATTAAAGTAAAAAATATTATTAGATAATAATTTTTAATTTTTAAATTTTAAATTTTTACTTCTTTTATAAGGGTATATTTTTTTTTATTAAAAATAAATTATTTAAATTATATTTGTCGCCATCATAATTTATTTTGTAATAAAATTTTATATAAAAATAAAATAATAAATAATTAAAATGAATATTTAAAATTATAATAAATAGAAATAAAAATTAGATTCTTAATTATTAAGTAGTATATAGCAGTTTAATGGTTTATGTATTTTTGCATTACGTGGTTTAGGAGTTTACTGATTTAACTGTGTATTCATTTAGTGGTTTATACGTTTTATTTAAAAATTAAAATAACAAAATATTTATTTTTAATATTTTTTTATATTTCCAAAGGTTATAACCTTTGGAAATATAATAATTTTTTAATATTTTTCAAATGATAATTCAATATTTAGTTATAATAATCATTATATTTATATATCATATAAATTCAATATAAATAATATTATTGATAAATATTCTAATAATTATCAAAATATAAATTAATAATCTATTATTAATAAGATAGATATCAATTAAAATATAATTACAAAACCTATAATGATTCAAAAGCAAAGCAAATTATATTACTATATAATAATTTTTTGTTTTTAATTTTTTTTTCTTTTAATAAGTTTATCTATATTTTTTTTGATAAAAAATAATTTATATAAATTATATTTGTCTACCTCATAATATATATTTTAATTAATATATATATATAAAAATAAACAAATAAATAATTAAAATGAATATTTAAAATTATAATGAAAAAAAATGAAATCTATTCTATATTATTTAGGGTATACTAGTTTAATTTAAATTATATCTGTCTCTCTAATAATTTATTTTGTAATTAATATTTCAATAATAATAAACTGATAAATAATTAAAATAAAAATTTAAAATTATACTTAATAAAAATTAAAATGAGATTTATGAATTATTATTAATGTGTACCAGTTTAATATTTTAAGTATTTATAGCTTTTTTCATTTAGGAATTTAGTGATTTATGTTTTTAGGTATTTAGTGGATTATAGGTTTTATTTAAACAATAAAATAATAAAAAAAAATTTATAATTTTTTCTCATTTTCATAGGTTATAACCTTTGAAAATATAATAATTTTTAAAATTTTTATAAATGTAAATATAATGTTTTAGTTATAATAATATTAATAATTATATATCATATAAATTCAATATAAACACTTTTATGGATAGATATTATAATAATGATCAAAAATTAAATTATTAAATTATTAATAAAAAGATAGAAATTAATTAAAAAATATTTACAAAACCCAAATTGATTCAAAATTAAAGTAAAATATATTACTGGATAATAATTTTAAATTTTTAAATTTTTACTTCTTTTATATGCATATATATATTTTTTCATCAAAAATAAATTATTTAAATTATATTTGTTACACTCATAATTTATTTTATTATAAATATTTCTATAAAAATAAACTAATAAATAATTAAAATGAATATTTAAAATTATAATAAATAGAAATATTAATTAGATTTATTATTTATTATGTATTATATATCGGTTTAATGGTCAATGTATTTAGGTATTACGGGGTCTAGGCGTTTACTTATTTAAATGTGTCTGCATTTAGTAGCTTATAGGTTTTGTTTAAAAAATAAAAAAAACAAAAAATTTATTTTTATTATTTTTTGATATTTTCAAAGGTTATAACCTTAGAAAATATAATAATTTTGAAATTTTTTTCAAAAGTGAATTCATTATTTAGTTATAATAATCATTATATTTATATATCATATATATTCAATATAAACTATTTTATTGATAAATATTTTAATAATGATCAAAAAATAAATTAATAATCTATTATTAATATGATAGATATCATTTATAATATAATTACAAAACATAAGATGATTCAGAAGCAAAGCAAAATATATTACTATATAATAATGTTTTTTTTTGAAATTTTTTTCTTTTAAAAAGTTTATCTATATTATTTAGATGAAAAAATATTTTATATAAATTATATTTGTGTAACTCATAATTTATTTTGTAATAAATATTTATATAAAAATAAACAAATAAATAATTAAATTTGAATATTTAAAATTAAAATGAAAAAAAAATGGGATTTATTCTTTATTATTTAGGATAAACCGGTTTAATTTAAATTAGATCTGTCTCACTAATAATTTATTTTGTAATTAATATTTGTATATAAATAAACTGATAAATAATTAAAATAAAAATTAAAATTATACTGAATAATTAAATTAATTTATATTGTTCCTCTATCAACTCTAGAATGATTGCTAAATCTCAAACCAAAATAATAAGAGCTTTTACTTTATATCTAATCTGTCTCATCATATTTGATGTTGAAACAATGGGCTATCAAAGGTAATTTGACTCATGTACGCTAACAGACTAAACCAAAGTTGTACCACTATGTGTTGAAATAGCTAGTTGTTGTGGATGCTATTTATATTGATTATTGGAATTACTTCTAAAATATTTCTCATGCACACACTCAAAGAAATTTTTTTAAAACATAATTCACCCTAAAAAAACCACCTTGTAGCCTATTAGAACAAACTTGCCCCTTGGTGGTTTAAGTAGGGCAAGAAGTATGGGCTCTCTTTCAATCAAGAATCAAAAAATTTATTTTATTGGCATGTCTAAGCCTTTTTTTATATCCTCATGGATATAAAAATTATCATTTCTTTCTATTTATATTAAATGTGTTATGTATACAAGCTAACAATACCCAAAAAGGTATAAATGAATCATATTCAAATGTATAAAAGGTTTTAATCATTGCTCAAAATTTTAGTCTTGCATATTGACACTTGAGGTCACAAATCAAAGGAAAAAGCCATAGTGATATTTCCAATCCCAAGAATTTTAGCTATAGTAAGATAAAGTGTAGTACTCGAGCTTTAACTATTTCTGCGGTCATCACTTTTGCTCTTGAGGAATGTCCAAAGTTACAATCATTCCTAGTGCAATGACTTTGCAATACAAAGATAAAATGCACAAGCTATGGTGATATCCAATATTGTGACCCTGTATTATAGTGATTAAATATGTATTCATGATCATTCTTAGTGCCATAACAATATGTTCAACTGAGAGACACAAGTTATGACATATTCTAATTGATATAATTTTGGGTTCTAAAGACAAAATATACAATCATGACTATTGCTAATGCTACAATAATCTAAAGCAAGAAATAAACTGAATCCATGACTCACCCCTTGAGTCATTACTTTGTGTTACATATACAAAAAGATAAATATGTGACATTCCTAAAAGTTGTGAATTTCAATTTAAATTTAACACTTAGTCATTTGATTATAAAAGTGCAAAACATGAGATTTAGGATTTATGGGTTAGGTTTATAGTTTATGGTTTAAGGTTTAGGATTTAAAGTTTAGGGTTTATTGTTTTTTTTTGTTTTTTTTTTTTGGAAAATACACACTTTATTTATCATTTAGGCACACAACTTACAAGAGACTACAAAGCTGAATAATTTTGGCTAGCCCACCAAATCATATGCCCCTTAATGATTTCCATGCTTAAAATACATAAAAAAACATAATGCCTAATAATTCCAAGCATACAAATACAACTAAAATCAACTGGCATTCCCAGACTTTAGAGTTGGCATTGAGCTATTATGCGCACTACGTACTTTCCATTTGGATTTGTCCAAGCCTTTTGGAGGAACCTGAATGATGCACCATATTAAAACTATGCAAATATAAGATTGTGCATGTGTGTGACATGCAGCATCAAGCGTTTGCCTATGTCATTGCTATGCAATGGAATACATGTAAAACTGAATACCCATAAATCCACAAGTCCATATCTACGGCACTTTGTCAATTCATTCTAACCTCTGAATTCAACATTCTTTTGCTCCAATGATCCTCAAAAGTGTATCTCTTGGGTTAGATTGCTTCCTTCTCGAGCTCCAAGAAATGGCTGTATGTTGCACCGACAAAATATCAAAAAATACGTATGCATCGGTGTGCATGTGTGATGAGGTCCATCTCATAGTCTAATTATCTACGCGTACAACAAAGCTAGAATACAAGTAAAATTACAAAATGCTATAAAGATTGGTCTTCTGCTCACGGGAATGTAGCATCGCCTAATGTTTATTTACAAAATGCATTAGTGGGCCCCACTTAGAGAGACTGATGGGTCCAGTTGCCCTCATTGCATGCTACATAGAGAACATGCAAGATTGTGTGTGTGAGTATGTCATGATCCGTCTCTACAAGTACATGGTGCATACAAAGTCCAAAATTCAAATAAGACTACAAACATAAACTATACGTTTGAATCTTTCGCTCCTGTGTGGCTGGTCTGGACTCCATTTCTTACTGGCCCTACTTGGCGATGCTTCAGATTTTTCTGGCTATCCAATTAATCATGAATTACCCGCTATTCCTGTTGGGCGACGGTTGGGTGGCTCTTTATGCTAGTGGGACCTACTCCTAGCTACTCCTGGGTTTACTCCCAACCACATTACTTGGTCTTGTCAGTTGTCTGAATGTTATCATTTCGGCTTTCTAGTTGGGCCCTCTACAAGCTGATGGCCCAATCTTTTGGCTGCTTCTAGGACTTGCTAGCCCCTCTAAATGCTACACCAAAATGGACAAGAATATGTGCACTTGTGTACTATGGTCCGTCGCTATGTGTGTGTGGTGCAGCAGTATCAGGGTTTAGGAGTTTAGTAATTTAAGTATTTAGGTATTTTGTGGTTTATAGGTTTTATTTAAATAATTAAATAACAAAAAAATTATTTTTATGATTTTTTCTCATTTTCAAGGTTATAACCATTGAAAATATTATAATTTTTAATTTTTTCAAATGTTAATACAATATTTAATTATAATAATCATAAAAATTAAATATAATGTAAATTCAATATAAATAATTTTATTGATTGATATTTGCAAAACCTAAAATGATTCAAAATCAATGTAAAATATATTACTAAATAATAATTTTTTATTTTAAAATTTTTGATTCTTTTTATCAACTTATAAATTTTTTTATTGACGATAAATTATTAACATTATATTTCTCTCATTCATAATTTTATTTTGCAATTAATATTTCTATAAAAATAAACTAATAAATAATTAAAATGAAAATTGAAATTATAATGAATACAAATAAAAATGAGATTTGTGATTAATTATTTATGGTATACCAGTTTAATGGTTTAAGGATTTAGGAGTTTAGGAGTTTTTTCATTTAAGTGTTTAGGAATTTAGTAGTTTATATGTTTTATTTAAATAATGAAATAACAAAAAAATTATTATTCAAATTTGTTATTAATTTTGAAGTTTATAACATTTATAAATATAATAATTTTTAAATTTTTTTCAAATGTGATTACAATATTTAGTTATAATAAACTTAATAATTATATATCATGTATATTAAAAATAAACAATTTTATTGATAGATATTAATAAACTAAATATATATATATAAATATAATAATGATCAAAAAATAAATTAATAAACTATTATTTATTGATAGATATTTATATATTATTTATAAATACTTAAACCTTTAAAGATGGTTTAATTGTTTAAGTTTTTAAGGGTTTTATGGTTTAGGGATTTAGGAGTTTAATGATTTAAGTGTTTAGGCATTTAGTAGTTTATAGGTTTTATATAAGCAATAAAATAACAAACAATTTATGTTTGTGATTTTATCTCATTTTCAAAGATGATAACCATTAAAAATATAATAATTTTTAAATTATTTTCAATGTAAATATAATATTTAGTTATAATAATCTTTATAATTATATATCATGTAAATTCAATATAAACAATTTTATTGATAAATATTCTAATAATGATCAAAAAATAAATTAATAATCTATTATTAATAAGATAGATATCAATTAAAATATAATTACAAAACCTAAAATGATTTAGAAGAAAAGCAAAATATATTACTAAATAATAATTCTTCTTATATATAGAAGTAGGTGAAGGTTTTGGCTTTCCCCTTTCTATCCTAATTGTCTATGCACGAAGTGGTACCTGTCATTGTGATCCATTTGCCAGAATATATGGGTCTTTCTGTGGAAACCTTTACGAACAATCGTCATTGTTTTATTGTTTTGACGCTTCTCACAGCTACTCTTTTCAGCCAAAAATGATGACTCAACCTCTGATCGAACCTCAAGAGATGTCCTTTACCCTCATTTGCAGCATTTTGATCCGAAGGCGAAGCAAGTCGATCCACAAGCCCAACCACGCCGACCTTTGTACGAATACTCTTTGAAAGTCTTAGCCCCCTCAGACCAAGATAAAAAATTGACGCATTAACTTGGTTACCGGTTTTACCGGTTGGCAAGTCAAGTAAGGAAAGGTCTGTTCATTTGTCCAGAAAGACATTTTCGGCCTATATTATATATCGATTTTATCAGGGGTTGGGCTCATGTTGTGTTGCGATTTGGTTCAAAGCTAGAGTCAGCTTTTCTTCCTATTCAAGCAGAGAATCTATCAATATTCATTCATACATATACCGGTTGGTATACAAAGAAGATATGGGATAATCCATTCATTTTTACGCTTGCCGCACGCCGTCTGGTTCCTTATTTCAGGGGGTAAAATGGTGCCTAAGCCTTTTTAAAACTAATCGAATAGGAGGTGGGGGTTTGACTAAAGCTAAAGCCCTTTTTTACATCTTCGAACTTCAAGGCCCGTGAAAAGCTTATTTTTAATTCAATCAATGAAAAGCTTTTTTTTACTTCTTAAAGGATATCGATGAGAAAGAGAATCCATCTATTCTATTTACCACACCACAGTGGAATGCCCGCTTCCTACAAACAAAGAGCCAAACCAATTTTGCTTCTTCATGTGATTCTTTCCTAGGGATTTTTGGAGAAATGCAAGACCTCTCTCACAGCTGAGAATAGGGGATTCTAAGATAAAGCCTCTTTGTTATTTGATCATTTTCTCGAATCATGCATTGAATTCCTAGCCAGGAGCTCCATTCTTCCGTATCTCGGTCAGTACGAAAGGGCGCAGCCCTAACTAGAAAAGGAGTCTTGGTTATGCTATCCCGGGCTGCTTCTACCACCTCTTGGTTATCTAAAGCATTTCAATCAGGTTTTCACAAGCAATTGGAGAGGAATCTGCTTCCGTCCTCATCGATTCAAAATCTACAGAAAAAGAAGATTGTTTTCTATCTTTTTCTTTCAGGTCTTTGGGTGTGCATGCTATCCATATCCCTTGGTTCATATAGAAAGGATAAACTTGATCCCAAGTCGGCTTTATTAGCATTAGCTGAGGCCTCTCTTTATGAATCTGCTCTGAGAAGTCCCTACTCTGCCCCGGATGATTCGACATCTCTTTTTTCCTACTATCCTATCATTCTTCTTCTTTCTATTCCCTAAGCCTCTAATGTTCCAGGAGAAGTTTCTTTATAAGAAAACCGGTTCATCCGCAGCTAGAAGCTCAGGGGGAAATTTCGATGTATCAGTCAAAATGGCTAATTGTTGGTGAGGGGGTTTCGCATAATGATGAGCGAGGAAATATTACCCAAATAAAGGGTATACGGGCCTAAGGGGAATTCAATCTCTTCTTTTGGAACTAGTAATTAAAATTAAGTCTAGGGAAAGAAGTCTGACAAAATCAATCACAGCTGATATGATCACTCATAAACCAAGAGCTCCAACCGGACTAGCGGCCTTAATACACTTGCAGTTAGATACGGAAGACAAAGGAATAGCCTAACAAACCAAACCACTACTTTAGCTTTTGCGAATTGTCATTACATTGAATAAGTACTCAAGGACTTAGTTTGAAAAGGTCTTATTGAATCTCACTGTATGAATCTGAGGATGACTCCTCACCTACGTAAATACATCGAAATAGTTCGAAGTTCGAGTCAAGTCCGTTTGTTCCAAGCTCTGTCAGACTGACTCAGAAGTACTTTATTTTGAAAATTGTTTTTCTTTTAAAAAGTGTATCTATAATTTTTGATATTAAATAATATATATAAATTATTTTTGTCTAGATCAAATTATTTTGTAATTAATATTTATATATAAATAAACAAATAAATAATTAAAATGAATATTTAAAATTATAATAAAAAAAATGATATTTATTATTTATTATTTAGAGATATTATTTTAATTTAAATTAGATCTGTCTCACTAATAATTTATTTTGTAATTAATATTTCTATAAAAATAAACTGATAAATAATTAAAATTAAAATTTAAAATTATACTGAATAAAAATTAAAATGAGATTTATGAATTATTATTAATGTTTACCAGTTTAATGGTTTAAGTATTTAGAGGTTTTATCATTTAGGAGATTAGCGATTTAAGTTTTTAGGAATTTAGTGGTTTATAGGTATTATTTAAACAATAAAATAACAAAAAAAAATATTTTTGATTTTTTGTCACATTTTCAAAGGTTATAATCTTTGAAAATATAATAATTTTAAATTTTTTTAAAAATGTGAATACAATATTTAGTAATAATAATCATTATAATTATTTATAATATAAACTAAATATAAACAATTTTATTGATAGATATGATATCAATTATCAAAAAATAAATTAATATGCTATTATTAATATGATCGATATAAATTAAAATATAATTAAAAACCCTAAAATGATTCAAAAACAATGTAAAATTTATTACTAAATAATAATATTTGTTTTTAGTTTTTTCTTCTTTTTATAAGATTATATTTTTTTTTGATGAAAAATTAATTATTTATATTATATTTTATAACTCATAATTTATTTTGTAATTAATATTTCAATATATTATTTAAATTATATTTAAGTTTACGAGTTTAAAGGTTTAAAGTATTTAAGGGCTTCGGGGTTTAGGAGTTTAGAGATTTATGTGTTTAGGAATTTAATGGTTTATAAGTTTTATTTAAACAATGATATAACAAAAAAATTATTTTTGTTATTTTTTATCAATTTTGAAGGTTATAACCTTTGAAAATATAACAATTTTTAAATTTTTTTTATATGTGAATACTATATTTAGTTATGATAATCATAATAATTATATATCATGTAAATTCAATATAAACAATTATATTGATAGATATTATATTAATGATCAAAAAATAAATTAATAAACTATTATTAATAAGAAAGTTTTTATTTAAAATATATTTGCAAAACGTAAATTTATTCAAAATCAAAATAAAATATATTACTAAATAATAATTTATTTGATGTTTTGCTTCTTTTAATAAGTTTATGTTTTTTTATCAAAAGTAAATTATTTAAATTATATTTGTCTTCCTCATAATTTATTTTTAATTTTTAATTCTATAAAAATAAACTAATAAATAATTAAAATGAATATTTGAAACTATAATGAATACAAATAAAATAGAGATTTATTATTTATTATTAAGGATATACTAGTTTAATAGTTTAAGTATTTAGGTGTTCTGGGGTTTAGTGATTTAAGTGTTTAGGCATTTAGTGATTTATAGTTTTTATTTAAAGAATGAAAAAAATAAAAAATTAAAATTTTTGAATTTTTTAAAATTTTGAAGGTTATAACTTTTGAAATTATAATAATTTTTAATTTTTTTTAAATGTTAATATAATATTTAGTAATAATAATCTTTATAATTATATATAATGTAAACTCAATATAAATAATTTTATTAATAGATATTATAATAATTATCAATAAAAAATTAATAAACTATCATTAATAAGAATGATATAAATTAAAATATAATTGCAAAATCTAAAATGATTCAAAATGAAAATAAAATATATTACTAAATAATTAATTTTTGTTTTTAAAATTTTGCCACTTTTTATAATCATATATATTTTTTTGATGAAAAATAAATTATTTAAATTAGATCTGTCTCACTAATAATTTATTTTGTAATTAATATTTATATAAAAATAAACTGATAAATAATTAAAATAAAAATTTAAAATTATACTTAATAAAAATTAAATTGAGATTTATGATTTTTTATTAATGTACACCTGTTTAATAGTTTAAGTATTTATAGTTTTTGTCGTTTAGGAGTTTAGCAATTTATGTTTTTAGGCATTTAGTGGTTTGTAGGTTTTATTTAAACAATAAAATAACAAAAAAAAAGTGGTAATTTTTTCTCATTTTCATAGGTGTACTTAAAAATTTGTAATTTGTAATAGTTATAACCTTTGAAAATATAATAATATTTAACATTTTTTGAAACATGAATACAATATTTAATATTGATAATATTAATAATTATATATCATATAAATTCAATATAAATAATTTATTTGATAGATAATATAATAATGATCAAATTTAAATTAATAAACTACTAATAAAAAGATTGATATTAATTAAAGAATATTTACAAAACCCAAATTGATTCAAAATTAAAGTAAAATATATTACTGGATAATAATTTTTAATTTTTAAAATTTTTTACTCCTTTTATAAGCATATATATTTTTTAATTAAAAATAATTAATTAAAATATAATGTCGTTCTCATAGTTTAATTTTGTAATAAATATTTCTATAAAAATAAACTAATAGGTATTTAAAATGAATATTTAAAATTATAATAAATAGAATAAAAATTAGATTATTAATTATTAAGTAGTTATATAGCGATTAATGGTTTATGTATTTAGGCATTATGAGGTTTAGGAGTTTACTGATTTTACTGTGTCCTGCATTTAGTGGTTTATACGTTTTATTAAAAGATAAAATAATAAAAATTTATTTTTATTATTTTTTGATATTTCAAAGGTTATAACCTTTGAAAATATAATAATTTTTAAATTTTTTTTTAAATGTGAATACAAAATTTAGTTATAATAATCATTATATTTATATATCATATAAATTCAATATGAACAATATTATTGATAAATATTCACATAATGATCAAAAAATAAATTAAAAATCTTTTATTAATAAGAAAGACATCAATTAAAATATAATCACAAAAGCTATAATGATTCAGAAGCAAAGCTAATTATATTACTATATAATAATTTTTTGTTTATAATTTTTTTTTTCTTTTAATAAGTTTATCTATATTTTTTTGATGGAAAATAATTTACATAAATTATATTTGTCTAACTCATAATTTATTTTTTAATTAATATTTATATAAAAATAAACTAATAAATAATTAAAATGAATATTTAAAATTATATTGAAAAAAATGAGATTTATTCTTTATTATTTAAGGTATACCAGTTTAATTAAATTATATTTGTCTCACTAATAATTTATTTGTAATTAATATTTCAATAAAATAACACTTAAATCTATAAACTCTTAATCACAAAGCCCTAAACACTTAAAACTTTAAACTCGTAAACCTTAAATATAATTTAAATAATTTATTTTTCATCAAAAAAAAATATAAGCTTATAAAAGAAGTAAAAACTAAAAAACAAAAATTATTATTTGGTAATAAATTTTACTTTGATTTTGAATAATTTTAGGTTTTGCAATAATCTTTTAATTTATATCTATCATATTAATGATAGCATATTAATTTATTTTTTGATAATTGATATCATATCTATCAATAAAATTGTTTATATTTAGTTTATATTATATATAATTTTAATGATTCTTATTACAAAATATTGTATTCACATATTTAAAAAAATTTAAAATTATTATATTTTCAAAGGTTATAACCGTTGAAAATGTTAGAAAATATCAAAAATAATTTTTTTGTCATTTCATTGTTTTAATAAATCGTATAAAATACTAAATGACTAAACACTTAAGTCAAAAACTCTGAAATCTCGAAAACCCTAAATAGATAATCCTTTTAAACTGGTAAACCCTAAATAATAAATAATAAATCTCAATATTATTTTTTTCATTATAATTTAAAATTTTAATTTTAATTATTTATTCGTTTATTTTTTAAAATATTAATTACAATAAATAATGAGTTGAAATATAATTTAAGTAAATTTTTTTCATCAAAAAATATAGATAAACTTATAAAAAGAAGAAAAATTTCATAACAAAAATTTATTATATAGTAATATATTTTACTTTCCTTCTGAATCATTTAGGTTTTGTAATTATATTTTAATTCATATCTATTATTAATAATAGATTATTAATTTATTTTTTGATCATTATTAGAATATGTATCAATAAAATTATTTATATTGAATATATATGAAATATAAATATAATTATTATTATAACTAAATATTAAATTCACTTTTGAAAAAAAATTAAAAATTATTATATTTTCAAAGGTTTAACATTTGAAAATATCAAAAAATAATAAAAATAAATTTTTTGTTTATTTACTTTTTATATAAAACTTATAACCACTAAATGCATACATAGTTAAATCAATAAACTCATAAACCTCGTAATGCCTAAATATAGAAACCATTAAACCGCTATATACTTCTTAATAATTAATAAATCTAATTTTTATTTCTTTATTTTAATTTTAAATATAAATTTTAATTATTTATTAGTTATTTCTATAGA
>JAREIK010014711.1:0-27638 GCA_029783825.1 Sapria himalayana
TATCCATTCATTGACGTTACTTTTCTCCCTCTGCTCCTCAATCATCATTTTCTACTACGACAAAACTATCCGATTCACTGCACGTAATGTCTAGTGAAAAATCTCATTAGTTATAGAAGTTTTGTATGAGAAACAATGCGGTATCATATCTATAAAAAATTTAAACCACTCCGTCAAATTAAAAAAATGTTATGTTTTGATACATATATAATCCTATAGTATATATGTAAATATATACTAGCATTTCACTAGTACATATATTACTGCAGTATATGTACATAAAAATAGTAGTATTATCTGTACGTATAAACTGAGTACAAAATACTCAGTATATACGTACATAAAATACTATAGTATTATATGTACGTATATACTGACTTTATTCATACGTATATATCTCATTGGTGTTGTTGCTGCTGCTCTCGCTGCCTGCTCCTGCGCCCTTGCCTGTCACTGCCAATACCACTACCGCTGTGCTGCTGCCGCCACCACCGCTGCTCGCAGCGGTCGCCGCGGCAGTTGTGGCGGCTGCCGCTACCGCCCTGTTACCACCACCGCTGCTGCTGTCATTGCCGCCTCTGCCACTGCTTCCAGTGCTACCGCTACTTCTGGTGCAGTTGCAGCTACCGCCGCTACCACCTCTGCTTGGTGTAGCCACTGCTACAGCAGTTGCCTCTACCTCCGATGCCGCCACTCCTAACGCTGCTGCTCCGCCACTACTGCTGCCACTATACCCACCATGTTGCCGCGCCACCTCTGCCACTAATGCCTCTTCCACCGCCACCACTACCATTGCCGCCGCCGCTACTATACTACTACTGATAATAGGCTTTTACATACCTATAATAGGCTAAAACTCTACCCAAAAAATTCGAAGACACGGAAACATTTTTACAGATTTATAAAAAATAGTTATTTTATCATACATCTTAAACTAAATTTTAATTAAATAATTTAATATTTTTATATTAAATTTAATAAAAATAGAAACTATAAATGAAAATATAAATTAAAAAAAAAAATTATTTAATAACTTATTTTAATACAATATTTTAAATAACTAAAACAAAAAATAATAAAAATTATATTACAGCTTAGTAATCAATGTATCTACCGGCTATGCATAAAGTATAATATATCAATGCATTAACGTTACTTTCTCTCCCTTTGCTCCTCCAATCACCAACTTTCCGCTGCGAAAAAGCTGTACGAGTCTCACTACTTCATGTCTATTGAAAAATCCCTTCACTTATAGAAGCTTCATATGGGAAACAATGCGGTACCACATCTGTAAGAAATTTAAACCACTAAATCAAATCAAAATAAATTAAAAAAAATATGATTTGATAAATATATATTACAATAGCAAAAATATACATATATACTAGTAGTTCACTCAAACATATATTACTATAGTATTTGTACATATAAATTGCAATATTATGCATATATATTTAACGTGTATATTTATACTCAGTATATATGTACATAAAATACTATAGAATTATATATATGTATATACTGACTATATACGTACGTATATACCACATTTGTTGCCGTTCCTACTGCTCAGACTATCGTTGCCGCACCTGCCGGTGCTGCCGCTGCGGCTGCGGCCGATGTGCTGCCGATGCTGCTGCCCTTGCCAATGCAGCCGCCACTCCACTATTGCCACTACTGCCTCCGCTACCGCCACTGTCATTGCTGCCACTGCAGCTGCTGTTCCTACTAATGTCACTGTCGCTACCACCACTACCGCATCCTCTACTACCTATGCTGCCTCGCTGTAGCTGCTGCTGGCTATCGTTGCTTCCACTACAGCCACTACAGCCACTGATGCCGACGTTGCCGCCACTATCGTTGCAGCCACTGATGCTGCCACTTCATCCACTACCACCGCCGCTGCCTCCGCTGTAGCCATTGCCGCTGCTACCATTGCTGCCGCTATCGTCGCTGCCGCCGTTGCCGACGCCACCACTACCACCGCTGCTGCTACTGCTTCTGGTGCCATTACCACCACTGCCATCACTGTCATTACTGCCTCCGCTGCCACAGCTACCACTGATGATAATAAGCTTTTACATACCTATAATAGGCTAAAACTCTACCCAAAATTTTTGGAGAAACACAAACATATTCACAGATATATAAAAATAGTTATTATAGACATGAACACAAAAAAATTACAGTTGATTTTCATACAGTTTCAACAAAAATTTAATTAAATAATTTAATATTTTAAAATTAAATTTAATAAAAACAGAAACTAGAAATGAAAATTTTAAATAAAAAAAATTCATTTAATAACTTATTCTAATACAATATTTTAAATAACTAAAACAAAAAATAATAAAAATTATATTACATCTTATTTATCAATGTATCTACCAACTATGCATAAAGTATAATTTATCAATGCATTGAATTTTGCTTTCACTCCCACTGCTCCTCTGATTACCAACTCGCTGCGAAAATGCTTTCCGAGTCACATTGCTTCATGTTTTTTTAAATATGTCTTCACTTATACAAGCTTCGTATGGGAAACAATGCGGTACCATATCTATACAAAATTTACACCACCAAATCAAATCAAAATAAATAAAAAAATGATGTTTTGATAAATATATATTGCTGCAGCAAAAATGTACATATATACTAGTATTTCACTTGTACATATATTACTACAGTATATGTACATATAAACTGTAGTATTATGCGTACATATATACTGAGTACATATATATACTCAGTATATATGTACATAAAATAATGTAGTATTATATGTACGTATATACTAACTATATACGTACGTATATACCACATTTGTTGTCGTTGCTCTGCTCCTGCTACCGCTGCCACTCCCGCTGCTGCCGCTGTTGTCACCACTATTGCCGCTGCCACGGCTACAACTACTGCCACCTCAGACGTCGCTGCCATCACGCTGCCGCTCTGCCGTTGCTGAATATAGGCTTTTACATGCCTATAATAGGTTAAAACTCTACCTAGAAAATTCAGAGACACAAAAACATATTCACATATTTATAAAAACAAATATTAGAGAGATAAACAAACACAAATTAATGATGATTGTCATAACAGCAAGATGTCCAGCAATTATGTTAGAGATAAAGAGAGTGCAAAAATAAATGTTTAGAATAATAAGATAAGATAAGCTAGCCCTCTTTTGATAAAGCTGAAATCGTTAATATGGGACCCATGCATTGGAAGGACCATTGTAATGTATGAATGCTTTGAATCAGGATTTTTTCTTTTCACTCACATAATGTGTCCTACAAAGATTCATAATTGGTTCATCCGAAAAGCAAAGAACAAAACTAGGATTAAAAAAATTGAAACCTACAAAAAAAATATCATAATTATTTTCTACACATAGAAAAAAATAAATAATAGTTCAGAAATAATTCTCATATTCAATCTTTCTTATAATTTGTAGGGAACGCTAGCCTCTCTGTGAGGATCCGCAACGGATCTTAGAATGCTATCTAATTGCGCCAAAGTACGCTAACTGTGGCTGCATATAGGACATCTATTGTTGCATTGCTTTTTTTGATTTCTTTAATTTCTTGCATTTCTTCTATCAAATTAGTATCTGCTCATCCTTCTTTTTAATTTCAGTCTCCATATCTACAATACGTTCATTTGTTTCCATTGCTTGTTGTTCGACTACATCATCCACCATTGCTGAGATAGATGAATTAGAAACACGACTGCTACAAACAAAATGCCACTCCTTTAGAGCCGATTCGGTACACTCACAGCTACTTTCGACCTCCTATTGTCTCCAAATAAATAGGATAATAGTCAATTGGTGAAGATCAATAGAAACCCTCAACTTGTTGATGAATAACTATCACACATTCTCCATTAGTCATGAGATAAGATAAAAACTATTCTAGATTTACAATAAAATAAAATAATATTTTGCATTCAAAATAATTTTCATACTGTATTGTAGTTTTATAAAGTCTAATTAAGATAATAACTTTTACAGCATTCACCTGAGACTTGTTATCACATACTAACCATCCACTTTCTTCACATGTTTCTTCCTAAAAAATCTCATAAAATTTGGATCTCGACCCAATTCTCAAGCCTAGAATATGTTTTTATTAATTCATAAAAAAACCAATGATAAAAAAATTTAACAAAATTAATAAAACCATGCAGAAATTATATTTATTGGACTATTAGGACAACAGATTCATATACCTAGTCTAGCAACCTCACTTCATCGATTTTTGCTGGTAATATCTAATTTTTTCTTCACATCTGGCTCCTCCCAATAATTAAGCTACTCGAGCTAGTCTTCCTCAGATATAAAATTTGACATTTCTTTCATTTTCTTTAAATTTATAAAAAAAATCAGATTACCGTTAAGCAGCTTTGATGTCCCATAATGGCTTTATCTTTCCATCAAATCTGGGTACCCATGTGCACTGATTATATAAATAGAAAAATGACAAAATAATTTATATCAACAACAAGAACATAATAAATTACTACTTGAAAAATAACCAACATAAAAGTTAAATAATTAGATAATTATTTTTCAATTCTTTTGTTTTGTTATTTTTTCCTGAAAGTCATTAAAAAATGAATCCTTTGTTGATTCAGAAATTTTCTTCTAGGAGAAAGCTTTAGCATCAGCCATTTTCTTGAAAGTATTTGTAATTATAGTCGAACACTTGTGAGATGGAATAAAACTGTACAAATAAATAAATAACATAGAAAATAAGCATATCATAACAATATAAAAAAAACAACTGACAGTAACATCACAATTTCTTTTTCAAGTTAATTTTTACATATTTCTTTTAGCTCACATCCACAAGATCAATTTCTAACTTTGCACTGACTACAGAGGAAGGCACATCATTTGATGATGTCGTTGGTATTGTAAATAAGGGAACAATCGTTGTAAAATATGGTGTAAAGATAAAGATGGATCAAAAGTGTTTGAAGGAAGCACAATCATTGGTGGGCTTACATTTGATAAATGTGATAGTAGAGGTCTCAACGATGGTGATGGTGATAGAAATGGAGATGGTGATTGTTATGTTGAAGTCTAGATATGGTGGCTATGAGATGGTAAATATTGTGCAACATGATGTAACATACTAGATAAATTTGGTTCATTTATGTGTCCACGTCCACCTCCACCATGGCCACATCCTTTAGGTGCCATCTACTTTACAAAATAAAACAAAGAACAAAAAATAAAATATTATGAACAAGCATGTATTTTTGAATAAAACACACCGATAGATTTCAACAAAATATAAAATATCTTTGATAGTTTAAATTTATAATAAATTTATAACAATTTAATTATCGACATCCCTGTCATCCTCCAATGGATCTTCTGATATTTCGTCTGATTCCGATAGAAGTTCAAACTCATCTTCAGATATAATTCATCATCTTCAATTTCTACAGTGCCACCATTTTAGTCACATAAATTTTCTGGATCTTCATCTACATTCAAAGGCTCAATATTATCTATGTCATCTTCCTAGAATACTGGTGTAATTTCTAAGTCTGCACTTCTTTGTTGCGATGTTGATACTTCAAATTTTGATCGAGCTTTGATCTTGCAAATTACCCACCAATCTCTCGTTTAACGAGATAAACTCGGATATGTATAATAATATACCTGTGCAGCTTGAAAAACCATAATAAATGGCTCATATCGCTTATATCTAAGTTTATGGTTAACATCCACTAGCTTATAATCCAAATGAATCTTGGTGCCTACATTAGGTGTAGGATCAAACCACTCGCACATAAATCATAAAATCCTATTATTTTCGATTCAAAGATACTCCAACTCAATAACTTCTTTGAGTTGACGATAATAATCAATCTCATATGCACTATATTTTGTGCCTTTAATTCATACACTACTATTCATTGTTATTTTAGAAGAACCGTGTCCGATTGTGTGAAATTTATATCCAGTAACAAAATACCCATGATAGGTTATCATATATCAAAATGGGTCCTCACTTAGATTCTGAATAAAAATATTAGAATCTCCATTTGAAGAATCAATTGCTTGTGATATAAATTAAAAAATTGATATTAACAAATAAAAGATAATAATAAATTAAATAATTCAAAAATGTAAAACTTAATAATTCTCACATAATTTTTGAACCAATTCACAAATTTAGTTTCTAGCATATAATCGACATCATTGCTGGAAATTACTGGTTGCCTATATTTTAACTACATAGTATAAATACTACACAAATACAAAAAGAAAGAAAAATGTATATCAATTTTTAATAATTCCTATTAAAGATAAAATTAAACTATGATTAAACCTCCTACCATTTTGTGTATACATACTCAATGTATGGTGCAACCTTCTCACAATTAAGTAAAACATAGCTCCAGGTTGCTTTGTACTTTTAATCTATCATACATCTTTTCATTGATCTTCCAAGGTGCTTGAAGATAGATAGTTTGTCCATAGAATCATCTTCCACCATCAAATGACCTTCATAAGTCCGCAGCAAATTTCTATTCTTTGTATTGACATGATCATCAAAATAATAAGAAAAAAATGATGATATGTCTTCAACTAAATATGCATTGAAAATTGAGCCTTCAACTTTTGCCTTATTTCTAACATTCAATTTCAACTTATGAAGATACCTACAACCACAATGTTAGGTTTCAATTTGATTAAATTACAATATTACTTAAAGTATGAATTAATAAAACTTAGTAAATTATATGTATTTACCTCTCAAAAGGATACATCCACCTGAATTGCATTGGCCATGAAATCCTTGCTTCGTATGCTAAATGGACCAGCAAATGCTCCATTGAGTCAAAAAAACTCTGTGGGAATATCTGTGCAAGCTTACAAATAATAAGTGGAATGTCATTCTCCAGCCTCACCATGTCACCTATTTTGATTGTGGTTGTAGTTAGCTATTTGAAAAACAAGTTCTTTAAGGACCTTCCAAACACTTAGTGGAAGTAATTCACAGAATGCAAGTGGTATTAATCTCTGCATAAAAACATGACAGTAATGACTTTTCATTCCAAATAACTTAAGATTCTTCATATCCATGCATCTAACCATATTTGACACATATCCAATGGGGAATTTCAAATTTTTAACTCATTCACATAATTTTGTCTTGCCTTTTTATCAAGTGTGTAGCAAGCTTTAAGGAATTTTCCTATTTCCTCATTTAGTTTCAATTCAGGATGCCGACAGTAATCATTCAACTATTGTCTTGATTTTAAAGTGTTTATTGTTTTTCAGTCTACATTAAGGATAGTGTTGAAAACATTGTCAAAAACTTTTTTTTCAATATGCATTACATCTGAGTTATGATGAATTAAATTGAACTTCTAATAGGGCAAGTCCCAAAATATACTACATTTCCTCCAGCCATATATTTTGCCTATTGGTCCATTACTTCAAGTAGCATCCTTTTCAGTTACCTTCTTCAAACCCAAACTAAATCTCTATAATAATATCATCTCCCGAAAGAACTGCTGGTGCAGCTGTCATCACAGTTTTATTTTTTTGAAATGTAGTTCTATTTCTTCGAAATGGATGATTCGTAGGTAGAAACTTATGATAGTTATCAAAACATGATTGTTTGCCACTAAATTTGAGGGTAAATGCATAAAAATTTGTCATGCAATATGGACATGTGAATCATCCTGTAGTACTCCAGCCAGACAACATTGAATATGCATGAAAGTCACTTACTATCAACATAAGGGCTGCCCGAATAATGAAATTTTGCTTCTTTGAGATATCGTATGTATTCACGCCAACATCCCTAAAATGATTTAACTATGCAATAAGAGGGTGTAAAAAAATATCCAGCTTGTCTTTCGAATTTTTTGCCCCTGGAATCAATATTGACAAAAACATATATTGTTCATTCATACACAACCACGGAGGCAAGTTCTAAGGTATCACTATCACTGGCCATGTTGAATACTATTGTCCAGATTGCCCAAAATGTCTGAAATCCATCAGTGCAGATACCCAATATCACATTTCGACTTTCTGCTACAAAATCTTGTTGTATATAATTAAAATGCTTCCAAGCAGGTGAATCTGATGGATGACACATTACCCCTTCTTCAACCTCATGCTCGGAATGCCACATCATATCATTTGTTGTAGCATTTGATGCATATAGTCTCTGTAATCGAGGAATTAATATAAAATAATACATCTTCTGAAAGATAACCTTTATTTTTTGTCATGTATCTACAACACGAGGTGCCTTCCTAAATCGATGATGGTCACAAAACTTACAGCTAATTAAATCAATATCACCACTTCAATATAACATGCATCCATTTAAATAACAATCAATTTTTTCTACTGGTAGACCCATTCCTCGTAGTAACTTCTTAGTGTTGTAAAAGTTGTTAGTGATCAAATTATTATCTGGAATAATCTCCTTCATCAGTTCTGTCACCTGGTCAAATAATTTCTCAGACATATGATTTTCTGACTTATTGCTCATTAGTCGAGCCACAAGTGACAATTGTGAATGTGTTTTACAACCAGGCCACAACTCTTTATCTGTAGCTTTAAGCTTTTCATAAAATTTCTGAGTTTCAGGATTAGGTGGTTCATCTTGTAATCCATATTGAAGTTAGCACCAGTAGCTTCCGTGATCATTCTATGGTATGTGTTTGATGATTCTTCAGCACAAGCAAATGATTCAATACCCTCATTTTGGTCAATATTCAAAGACATTGTACTTTCCCCATGATAAATCCCAACAAAATAATTTGGCACAAAGCCATATTTAGCCAAATGATATCTTATAATGTTTGCATCATGAAAAGGGATATTCTAACACTTGCGATGATTACATGGGCACTTAATTTTTTTCCATCCATCAATCTCGATTGACTACATGTAAATTTGATGAAAGTTTCAAGCCTAGTCAAAAAATCTATATTCAAATATCCATTAATAACCCTTCTGTACATTAATTGATGATATGAGCTCATTTTGCCTTGTTTTATTTACAAAAAATAATGTCCAATCATTATTATAAATAATACATTCTATTACTTCAAAATATAAAAATAAGTAAATAAAATTACTTACAGATGAATATTTACAAATTAAATATCATGAATATCGACGTAATGCATTTGTAGAATCTACATTAATAGATAAAACAATTTTTAGCACGATAAATATTAATAGATATCATAGTTATACTAGATAGAGGGTGCAAAGTATGATAATGCACAACAAAGGAAAGCAAAAAGAGACGTTTAATGTTTGAAGGAGGAGAGGGAGAGAGAGAGATAAGGTGGGGAGAGAGAGAGGTGGGGTAGAGAAATGCGGAGACGGGTGAAGAGATAGAGAGAGAAGGAGAGAGAGAAGGAAAAAGAAAGAGGGGGACTGAACTGGTGAAAGGGAGAGAGAGGGAAACAAAGGAGGAAGAAAGAGAGAGAGAGAGAGAGAGAGAGAGAGAGAGAGGGAGGGAGAGTGAGGGAGAGTGAGGGAGAGTGAGGGGGAGAGATAGAGAGAACAAGCAAGAAAGGAGAGCGAGAAAAAAAATAACGAGAGAGTATGACACATAAAGAAAAAGAGGAATAGAGTGACATGAAGAATTAGAGAGGGAGAGAGAGATACACATAGAGAGTGCAGTGCTAGAATGAAAAATTATATAAAAGAAAATAAAATTTCTTCTATATAAACTGATCAAATATGACACCTTTTATCATACATAAGTTCATATTTGAGCCTAAGGCACAAGGGCTGGGATTAGGTAAGAGTATGACCCTTATTTGTATTATACCATATATGAGCCTAATCAACGGATACTCTCATTCTACATGCTTACATATTGTTGATATTCTATCTTATGCCATTTAATTTCAAATTAGTTCAACAAATTAATATTATCCCATATATAATTCTATATTAGGATACATAGAGTAAATGCAGTTATAAATAGTTACATATAGTTAAACATATAATTATATATAAATATATGCATACAAGTAGTTATTAAGTAAATATAAATGAATATATACAGAGTTATAAACAATTATATAGATTTAGATATATGTATACATATATGTATACACAATTAAAATAAAGTTAATATTTATTTATATAGAGTTAATTATAGTTATAAGGATATTTATTTATAGTTATACACATATAGTTAAACATCATGTTGTATGTTTTTATAAATATTATTATAAATATTGTTACTTATAGTTATAGTTATAGTTACACGTATAGTTAAACTTAAATTTATACATGTATGTATGTATATTGGTTCTTATAATTTCATATATTAATACATATAGTTATGTATAGGTATGGATATACTAAAATATATTTTTTATACTAATATATAAAAATGTATATTAAATATATGTTGTTAATTATATATTTAAATATAGGTTATACATTAATAATATAAAATTACGTATAGTTATATGTTATTATACATATAATATATATAGTTATAAAAAATTATATAACATTAACATATATATATATATATATATATATATATTCATATGAGTAGTTATATTTAGTTATACATAAATATATACAAAGTTATAA
Source organism: Sapria himalayana (assembly GCA_029783825.1). Lineage (NCBI taxonomy): Eukaryota > Viridiplantae > Streptophyta > Magnoliopsida > Malpighiales > Rafflesiaceae > Sapria > Sapria himalayana. Next base: position 10,616 of record JAREIK010014711.1, read on the forward strand.
ACAAGTATATAGATTTACATATATGTATACATATATGTATAGATAATTAAAAATTTAGTTATATTTAATTATATAATTTTTTTTTGAGTTTTACAAATTTTTTTATATAGTTATACACATATAATTAAATATGATGTTGTATGTTATTATACATGTAATTATAAATATAGTTACATGTGATTTATACATATAGTTACACGTATAGTTAAACTTATATTTATACATGTATGTATATATATTTGTTCATATATTTTCATATATTTATACATATAGTTATATATAGGTATGGATATACTAAAATACATGTTTGAATACTAATATATATAAATGTATATTAAATATAAGTTTGTAAATTATATATTTAAATATAGTTATGTATAAAGCTTTTATAGTAATAGATATAATAAGATATAATTATTTATAGTTATATGTTATTATACATGTAGTATATAAAACTATAAATATTTTTATATAGTTAAACTAGAGGTGTCAAACGGGCCGGGCCGCCCGGCCCGGCACGAGGCACGGCACGGTTCGGCCGTGCCTGGGCCGGCCCGGCACGATAAAAAAACGTGCCCGGGCTCGTGCCGGGCCCGTCCGCACGAACCACGGCCGGGCCGTGCCTGGCCCGGCACGACTCGTGCCTTGGCACGGCACGACTCAGGCACGTCGGCCCGCGTGCCTGAGTCGTGACTCGTGAGTCGCGACTCACGAGTCACGAGTCACGAGTCACGACTCACGGTCACGACTCACTGAGTCGTGACTCGTGACCCAACCGGGCCCGCCCCCGGTAAAAAGACCGCGGGTCGGGTCCAAACAGACCCGACCCGCCCGCCCCGCCTGCCTGCCTTGCCGTGCGCCCGTGCCCGAGCGGGCCGGCACGGCACGGCACGGCCTTGCCGTGCCCACGGGCCGTGCCGTGCCCGAATTTTAAAAACCGTGCCGTGCCATATAGTATATATTTATACAAATTGTTATACATAATATATAAAGTTATAAATAAATATATAGATTTAGATATATCTATAATACTTACAAATATAGTTATATTTAATCTATAGAGTGGTTATAATGTTATACAATTATTTTATATATAGTTACACACTATTATATATAGTTATACAACTTCAACAAATATATAAATATGGCCTGCGATGATGTTTAGAGAGAGAGAATAAAACACCTATATTTCTATAATTTTTCACATGAGCTGGAAGTTACTTGAATGACCATTTGCTATTGCTTCTATAGCGAAGAGTGTTTCTACTAAAGCATCATAAATTTCTTCCATATATCTGCATGTCCATATATATATATATATAGAAAAAAATATAAGATTAATACTATAGAGTATTCCCATAAAAAATAAAATAACTGAATAAAATAAATAAAAACTCACAATAATATAATATTATGAATAAAAATTATAAAATGACATTATCCTTTATTAAATAAATAAAAATTCACTTATAAATGTAAAAGAAACATTAAATACTTTAATCTATATTAATCATCTCATCCTAGTATCTCAAGATAAAAAAATATAAAAATACAATATAATTCTCAATAGTTTTAGAATTTTTATTTTTATTTACAACTTATTAATGTTCTTTATAATTCATTTTGCTATATTTTTATGATATGTTACTATTTTTTTATTATATTGTATTGATGTTATTTAAATTATAATAATTTATATTTATTTTATTAAGATATGAAATAATATTTAATAATAGAGGTGTCAAACGGGCCGGCCCAGCACGGCACGACCCGTTTTTTCACGAGCACGGTCGTGCAACCGTGCCGTGCCGGGCACGGCACGGTGAGTTATAGGCGGGCACGGCACGGCCCGTAGGCACGGCGACAGTGGCCTCATCCCGTAGCATAGGTTTTCCCAAGCACGACGATATAGCAAAGAGAGAATGTGCACTGAATAAATATAATGGAAGATACGGTAATGTAAACCATACCGGAACTATGGGCGTTTCTCCCAGTGGAGTGAAATTCTTGTCCACTTCAAACTCGCATGGGGAATCCATCTACCTGCCATAAACCTCTCTGCCATAGATGATAATAGTCTTCCAGCAGAGAGCATTGCAGCACGACGTGTTTAGCATCGAAGTCTACAAATTTTACCTTACCATTGAGCTTCAAAGAGGCGATAAATTTTTGGACTTCACTCGCACGAGGTTTGCCATGGGAGAACTTCCAGATGAGCGTGTGTTCAAACGGTTCCATGAGCCTTTTCGTTTCTTTCGGTTGAGAAGATGAGCATTGGAAGTCCGTTTTTGTTCCTGTGAGAACGTGAAACCGGCGCGGTCCCCTTTAAAATAAAAGCAAATGACTTATTATTCATTGATAAGTTGGTTGTTCCATTTCAAGCTTAAATGGAGATTGTTTTGAGCAACAAGGGAGATTTTCTCTCTCTAGAAAATGTGATTTCTCTCTCTAGAAATTGTGAGCGTTTTTTGAAAAAAAAGAACCATTTTGATTTTTCTTTTTTTCATCTTACTTCTTCTTCCTCTTTCTTCTTCTTCTCCCTCTTCTTACTTCTTCTTATTCTTCTCCCTCTTCTTACTTCTTCTTATTCTTCTCCCTTTTCTTATTTCTTCTTATTCTTCTCCCTCTTCTTACTAATTCTTCTTCTTCTTACTTCTTCTTCTTCTTATTCTTTTACTTTTTCTTCTTCTTTCTTCTTTTTCTACTACTACTACTACTACTACTTCTTCTTCTTCTTCTTTCTTATTCTTCATATTCTTCTTCTTCTTCTTCTTTCTTCATCATCATAATTATCATCATCTTCTTCTTTCTTCTTCTTCTTCTTCTTCTTCTTCTTCTTCTTCTTCTTCTTTCTTCTTCATCTTATTATTATTATTCTTCTTCTTACTTATTATTATTATTATTATTATTATTATTATTCTTCTTCTTACTTCTTCTTCTTCTTCTTCTTATTTCTTCTTCTTCTTCTTCTTCTTCTTTCTTCTTTCTTCTTCCTCTTCTTCTTCTTTCTTCTTCTCTCTTCTTCTTTCTTCTTCTTCTTCTTCTTCTTCTTCTTCTTCTTTTTCTTCTTTCTTCTTTCTTCTTCTTCTTCTTCTTCTTCTTTCTTCTTTTTCTTCTTCTTTTCTTCTTCTTCGTCTTCTTCTTTTCTCTTCTTTTCTTCTTCTTCTTCTTTCTTCTTCTTCTTCTTCTTCTTTTCTTCATTATATTAGTATTATTAGTAATATTATTAGTATTATTATTATTATTCTTCTTTCTTTCTTCTTCTTCTTCTTCTTCTTTTCTTTTTTAAAAGGTTTATTTTATTAATATTAACCCTCTCTTTTGGCGAAGGAATACCATTTTTACAACCTACTTACTTGCTACTCGATACCTTCACACCCTTTCTTAAACTTTTATATACCTGTATCGCGGAATCTATCTACTTGAACATTTATACATAGGTTTTGACTCACATATTCATCCATTTACATGTTTAATTTAACCATGTATATTCTTGCTATTATGGTTGTGTTAGTTTATGATCTTTGGCTTTTTAAGTATCTCCTTTGCTTTCCTACTTCTCTCCCCTTTGCTTCTTTTGTTTCCTCCCTTAGCCTCATTTGCTGCTTCACTATGCTCTCGTTTTGCTGCCTTCCGATAGCTCTTTGGTTGCCTTCGATACCCTCTTTTACTACCTCCCGACATTCTTCTTTTGCTAACTCCCAATAGCCTTTTTTATTGCCTTCCCTTTGCATCTTTTGCTGCCTTTTTATTGCTTTTTCAGCTTTTATTTTGTACAATAGAAATATATACCACAAACATATATTTTATGTCCTAAATCTACTTTTTTTCCCTTTCCCCATCACCTTAACACATTGTCAATCTGGTTCTCAAGTGAGGCATAGAAAAGGAAAAAAGACAAAATTAAAAAACAACATAAGGCCCTCCATGCTTCCTGCCCTTAGATGCTTCCATCCTAATCTTTATTTTCTAACTCATCTTTTGCCTCCTCCTTTAATAGTGTTTTATGTTGTTAACCTATAAGGAGAAACTGATAACCATTCCCTATACCACATTTTATATGCCTTTTCTACCCTTTTCCCCTTCCCCTTTCCTAATTAATCATCATCATTCTAAAATACATTGAACAATAGAATTAAAAAAGAAACAACAATGTCAGCTCCTATAGATCTTCTTTCATCCTCTTTTCCTGGCCTGAGCTCTCTGAAATAACTGTTATGCTACATTGAATCCATGTTATTCTCTCTATCTTTTTATGTTTATTACTTCGTGAATGATAACCCTCATGTCAGGACTTCATCTGCATTAGTCTAATGCAATAAACAAAAAAAACCAACACAAGCCATTCCATGTATAAACTTATAACCTACTACCCCTATACCCTCTAACCCTTGCCCGAACTCACATTGCTACAAGCCCCTACTATTTACATTAAGCCCTACCCTTTACATTAATTGCAAATCAAGCCTATTTCTGGACTAAATAATTCACTAGAAACATATGAAAATAGCATACACCCCTTCTTTATTCTACATCACTACAAGAAAATTCCTATATCTCTAGGGAAAATTTGCTAGCTATATGGGAAATTTCCATTGCTAAATGGTAAATAGCGATGGAATACCAACAGATCATGTCCATTTCTAAAGTGCTTCTTGCTAAATTTTAGCTACGGAATTTTCCCTGGCTAAAAAAAGCGATGAAAAATTCTCTCGCTAAAAAGAAAATTTTGTTGCTAAAATAGCAAGATAAACCAAATATTCTACTGCTTAATAAAAATAACGACGGTAGAATCCCTAGCAAAAGTACCTAACATTAAAAAATTAGCGACGGAATATCTGTCGTTAATTTTAATATTTCCCTAGCTAAATTAGCTAGGAAAATTTTTCTTCTCTAAATTAGCCTAAGCGGATTTTTCCCTAGCTAATTTAGCTAGGGAATTTTCCCTAGCTATTTAATTTCAAAATATTTACAGACTTAAAAATTTTAACATTTTGTTTAAATTAATAATTATTATGTATTAAATCATATTGAATAAAAATTGAATCTATAAATAATTAATAATAAGACAAAAAATAAAACTTTTAATATCTTTATTCTAATCAATAATTACATAATTAAACAAAAAAATAACAAACTATATTTTTATTCATCAATGTATCTACCAATAGTCCAATAAAGTACTAATATATCATTCATTGATTGTGTTTGTTCTCTCCCTCTGCTCCTCCACATACACTTTTTCCTACTTGATGCTAAAGCTGTCAGAGGTCCCGCACACGGAGTAATGTACTACAGATGAAAAAATCTCCCGCTCACTTTTGGACCTGGATTGGTATGAGGAAACATGTGGGCATCATATCAGTCAGAAATTAAATCACTCAGTCAAAAAATAAAGTTATGTTTTGATGCATATATAATTCTGCAGTATATATGTAAATATATACTAGCAATTCACTCGTACATATATTACTATAATATATGTACATATAAACATCAGTATTAAGTGTACATATAAATTGAGTACAAATATACTCAGTATATACGTACATAAAATACTACAGTATTAAATGTACGTATATACTGACTTTATTCGTATGTATATATATATCAATAAGTGATGTTGTTGCTGCTCCTGCTATCGCTCCTGCCACTGCTGCCATTGCTGCAAATACCACTACTCCTATCGTGGCTGCCACGACCGCCACTACTACCAAAGCTCTGGCCGCTGGCCGTTGCGGCTGCCACCACCATTGCCCCTGCTGCCAGAGCTGCTGCTACATGCCACTGTGGCGCTGCCGCCACTGCTACCATCACCGCCGCTGCCGCTGCCACCGTGGCTACTGATGCTGCTTTCGATGCTGCCACTGCTTCTTGTGTAGCTGCTACTAACCTCACTGCGGCCACTTCTTCCGGTGCAGCCGCTGCCTCTACCTTTTATGCCACCGCTTCCTCCACTGCCTCTGCTGCAGCGGCTGGCACCGCTTCCTTCGCAACCTCATCTACCTTTTCTATCTCCACTACCTCCGCTCCAGCCGCTGCCTCCGCTCTAGCCACTGCCTCCACTACAGTTGGTGTCGTAACTGCCACTGTAGCTACTGCTACCTTTGTAGAAGAATCTGCAAGCGCTGCCACTGTCACATCTATCATCACTACTGTTGCTATTGTTGTTGCTGTTGCCACTGCCACACCTACCTTTGATGATAATAGGCTTTTACATAATTATAATATGCTAAAACTCTACCCAAAAATATTGGACAAACCAAACATATTCACAGATATATAAAAAGTGTTATTATAGACATGAACAAACAAAAATTACAGTTGAATGTAATTACAATTTTTAATAAAATTTAATTAAATAATTTAATATTTTTAAAATACATTTACTAAAAACAGAAACTATAAAAGAAAATTTTAAATTAAAAAAAATTCATTCAATAACTTATTCTAAAACAATATTTTAAATAACAAAAACAAAAAAATAATAAAAATTATATTACATCTTATTAATCAATGTATCTACGGAATGTACATAAAGTATAAACTATCAATGCATTGATGTTGCTTTCTCTCTCACTACTCCTCCGATCACCAACTTTCCACTGTGAAAATGTTGTCCGAGTCACGGTGCTTCATATTTGTTGAAATATGTGTTCATTTATACAAGCTTAGTATGGAAAATAATGCGGTACAATATCTGTAAAAATTTAAACCACCAAATCAAATCAAAATAAATAAAAAATAACTATATTTTTTCAAATATATATTACTACAGTAAATATGTACATATATACTAGCATTTCACTCGTACAGTTATTATTGTAGTATATGTACATATAAACTATAGTATTATGCGTACATATATGCTGAGTACATATATGTACTCAGCATATATGTACATAAAATATTGTAGTATTATATGTACTTATATACTAACTATATATGTACGTATATACCGCATATGTTGTTGTTGCTACAGCTCCCACTACCGCGCTGCTGCTACCACTGATGCTCTCACTACCACTGCCACTCCTGCTGTAGCAGCTACTATCGCGGGTGCTACCGCTGCAGCTGCTATCGCTGTCGGTGCTGTAGGTGCTGCTATCATAGTTGCCGGTGCTGCCGCTACCACCCTTGCTGCCGCAATTGCTTTCGCTGCAGCCACTGCAGCTACTGCTACCGTTGATGTCGCCACTACCATGCTGCCTCTTCTGCCACTACTGCTGCTTATGCTGTAGCTACTGTTGATGTCGGCTTAGCTGCTACTGCCGGTGCTGCTGCTACTGTGGCCGCTGCCTCTTCCGCTACCGGTGCTACTGCTACTGTGGCCGCTGCCTCTTCCGCTGCCGGTGCTGCTGCTACTATGGCCGCTGCCTCTTCCGCTGCCACCATAGCCATCACTGCCATCATGCCATCTCTGCCACTGCTAATTATGGGCTTTTAAATACCTATAATAGGCTAAAACTCTACCCAAAAATTAAGAGCACAAAAACATATTCACATATAATAAAACAAATATTATAGTCATGAACAAACACAAATTAAAATTATTCTCATACAGCTTCACCAAAAATCCAAAAGATGTCCAACAATTATGTTTAGAGATAAAGAGAATGCAAAATATAATGTTTTTAGAAAAATAAAGAAAAGATAAGCTAGCCCTCTTTTTTATAAAGCTGAAATCAATAAATATGGGACCTGAAACGTTAGAATGCTTGGAATCAAATTTTTTTCTTTTCTCTCACATAATGTGTCCTGCAAAGATTCATAATTTGGTTAATCAAAAAAGCAAAGAACAAAACCAGAATAAAAAAAATTGATACTTGCAACAAAATATCATAATTATTTACTATACATCGATAAAAATAAATAACAGTTCATAAATAATTCTCATACTCAATCATCCTCATAATTTGTAGGGAATATAGCCTTTCCTTGAAGATTCGCAGCTAGATCTCAGAATGCTATTTGATGCTCCAATGCCACTAACTGTGACTCCATATAGGACATCTACTGTTGCATTACTTTTTTAATTTCTTTAATTTCTTGTATTTCTTCCATCAAATAAGTTATCTGCTCATCCTTCTTTTTTAGTTCGGTCTCCATATCTACAATACATTCATTTGTTTCTGTGCTTGTTGTTCGACCACCTCATCCACCATTACTGAGACAGAAGAATTAGAAGCACGACTGCTACAATAAAATGCCAATACCTTAGAGCTGATTTCGTACACTCGCTGCTTCTTTCAACCTCTTATTGTCTCCAAATAAATTGGATCATAGTCAATTGGTTGAGGATTCATAGAACCCTCAACTTGTTGATGAGCTATCACACGTTCCTCCATTAGGTCCTGAAATAAAAATGAGATAAAAACTATTCTAGATTTACAAAAAAATAAAATAAAAATTTTGCATTCAAAATAATTTCATAATGTGGTATAGTTTTATAAAGTCTAATTAATATAACAAATACTTACTCCAATCATCTGAGATTTGTTGTCAACATACTGACCATCCACTTTCTTCACATGCATCTTTCTGAAAATCTCATAGAAATTTGGATCTCGACCCAATTTTCCAGCCTAGAATATGTTTTATTAATTTATAAAAAAAAAATGATAAAAAAATAACAAAATTATTAAAACCATGCAGAGATTTATATTTATTGGACTATTAGGACAACCACAAAATATAGTTATGTTTAGAATTTTAAATTTGTACCAAATCTCGAGTTTGCTTGATGCTCGACTTTGAACCTCCTATGTGTCGATAGATTTCGGTAACTAGTCCAGCAACCTCAATTCATCAATTTTTGCTGGCAATATCTGATTTTTTTCTTCACATCTAGCTCCTCCCAATAATTAAGCCACTCGGGTCAGTCTTCCTCAGATATAAAATCAGGCCTTTCTTTAATTTTCTTTAATTTATGAACAAAATTAGAATACCATGAGCTGCTTTGATGTCCCATAATTACTTTATCCTTCCATCAAATTTGGGTGGCCATGTGCATTGATTCTATAAAAAAATGACAAAAGAATTTATATTAACAACAAGAACATAATTATTTACTGCTTGAATAATAACCAACATAAAAGTTAAGTAATTAGATAATTATTTTTCAATTCTTTTGTTTTGTTATTTTTACTGAAAGTCATTAAAATATGACTCCTTTGTCGATTGAGAAACTTTCTTCCCGGAGAAAGCTTTGACATCAACCATTTTCTTGAAAGCCTTTGTAATTATAGTCGAACACTTGTGAGATGGAATAAAACTGTACAAATAAATAAATAACATAGAAAACAAGCAATCATAACAATAATAAAAAAACCACAGGTAGTAACATCAAATTTTTTTTTCAAATCATTTTTACATTCTTCTTTCACCTCTCATCCACAATATCAATTTCTAACTTTGCACTGACTTCAGAGGAAGGCACGACATTTGATGATGTCATTGGTATTGTAAATTGGGGAACAATCTGTGTAAATTGTGGTGTAGAAGATTGAGATGGATCAAAAGTGTGAGCAAGAAGCACAATCTGTGGTGGGCTTACATCTGATAAAGGTGTTAGTAGATGTCTCAATGATGGTGATAGTGATAGAAATGGAGATGGTGATTGTGATGTTGAAGTTGGGATATGGTGGCAATGAGCTGGTACTGATTTTGCAACATTATGTAATATACTAGTTGAATTTTGTTTATTTCTGTGTCCACGTCTAGCTCCACCACGACCACGTCCTTTAGGCACCATCTGCTGTACAAAATATAACAAAGAACAAAAAATAAAAAATGATGAACAAGCATACATTTTGCAATAAAATACACCGATAGCTTTCAATAAAATATAAAATGTCTTTGATAGTTTAAATTTATGATAAAATTATAACAATTTAATTATCGGCATCACTGTCATACTCCAATGGATCTTTAGATATTTCATCTGATTCAGATAGAAGTTCAACTCATCTTTAGATAGAAATTGATCATCTTCAATTTCTATTGGGCCACCATTTGAGTCACATAAATTTTCTGGATCTTCATCTACATTCAAAGGCTCAATATTATTTATGTCATCTTTTTGGAATGCTGGTGCAATTTCTACGTCTGCACTTCTTTGTTGCGATGGTGATACTTCAAATTTTGATCATGCTTTGATCTTGCAAATCGCCCACCAATCTCTCTTTTCACGAGATAAACTCAGATATGTACAATAATATATTGAGCGGCTTAAACTGCCATAATAAATGGCTCATTTTGATTATATATGCGTTTATGGTTAATATCCACTAGCTTATAATCCAAATGAATCTTTGTGCCCACATTTGGTGTAGGATCAAACCACTCACACTTAAATAATACAATCATGTTATTTTCGAGTCCAGGATACTCCAACTCAATAACTTCTTTGAGTTGACCAAAATAATCAATCTCATCTGCCATATATCTTGTGCATTTAATGCATACATCACTATTCATTATTATTTTAGAAGAACTGTGCCAGATTGTGTGAAATTTATATTCATTAACAAAATACCCAGGATAGGTTGTCACATATCAAAATGGGTCTTCACTTAGATTCTGAATAAAAATTTTTGAATCTCAATTTGAAGGATCAATTGCCTGTGACATAGATTAAAAAATTGATATTAACAAATAAAAGATAATAATAAATTAAATAATTCAAAAATTTATAACTTAATAATTCTCACATAATTTTTGAATCAATTCGCAAATTCAGTTTAGTATATAATCGACATCATTGTGGAAATTGATGGTTGCCTATATTTTAACTACTCAACATAAATACTGCACAAATATAAAAAGAGAAAAAAATGTATATCAATTTGTAATAATTCCTATTAAAGATAAAATTAAACTATGATTTAACCTGCAACCATTTTGTGTATACATACTCAATGTATGGTGCAACCTCCTCACAAATAAGTAAAACGTAGCTCCTAGTTGCTTTGTACTCTTCATCTATCATACATCTTTCTATTGCTCTTCCAAATGCTCTTCTAGGGTGTTTGAATAGATAGTTTATCCACAGAATCATCTTCTACCATCTCATGACCTTCATAATTCCATGGCAAATTTCTATTCTTTGTATTGACATGATCATCAAAATAATAAGAACAAAATGATGATGCTTCTTCTACTAAATATGCATTGCAAATTGAACCTTCAACTTTTGTCTTGTTTCTAACATTCAATTTCAACTTAGGAACATACCTACAACCACAATGTTAGGTTTCAATTTGATTAAATTGCAATATTACTTAAAGTACGAAATAATAAAACACAAATTTTATGTATTTACCTCTCAAAAGGAATTGCACTGTCCCTGGAATCCTTGCTTGATATGCCAAATGGACTGCATTTGCTCCATTAAGTCAAAAAAACTCTGTGGGAATATCCGTTCTAGCTTACAAATAATAAGTGGAATGTCATTCTACAGCCTCACCATATTATCTATTTTGATTGTTGTTGCAGTTAGCTGTTTGAAAAAAAAACTTAGTTCTGTAAGGACCTTCCAAACACTTTGTAGAAGTAATTCATGGAATACAATTGGTATTAATATCTGCATAAATACATAATCATGACTTTTCATTCCAAATAACTTAAGATTCTTCATATCCACGCATCTACCCATATCTGACACATATCCATCAGGAAATTTCAAATTTTTAACCCATTAACACAATAGCTATCTCGCCTTTTATCAAGTGTGTAGCAAGCTTTAGATACTTTTTTTGTTTGCTCATTCAGTTTCAATTCAGGCCACCAAAAGTAATCATTCACCTCTTGTCTTGATTATAAAGTTTCTTTTGTTTTTCCATCTACATTAAGGATAGTATTGAAAACATTATCAAAAATATTTTTTTCAATATGCATTACATCTGAGTTATGATGAATTAAATTGGACTTCAAATAGGGCAAGTCCCAAATATACTATGTTTCCTCCAGTCAAATAATTTTCCTATTGGTCCATTACTTCCAGTAGCATCCTTTTCAGTTACCTTCTTCAAACCCAAACTATGAATTTCTATAATAATATCATCTCCTGAACGAACAGCTGGTGTAACTCATCACAGTTTTATTTCTTCGAAATGTAGTTCTATTTCTTTGAAATGGATGATTCGTAGGTAGAAACATATGATGATTATCAAACCATGACTGTTTACCACTAAATTTGAGGGTAAATGCATCAAATTTGTCATGCAATACGGGCATGTGAATCGTCCCTGCAGTACTCCAGCCAAACAACATTGAATATGTAGGAAAGTCACTTATCATCCACATAAGGGCTGGCCAAATAATAATATTTTGCTTCTTTGAGATATCATATGTATTCATGCCAACATCCCATAAATGATTTAACTCTACAATAAGAGGCTGTAAGAAAATATACCACATGTCTTTTGGTTTTTTTTGCCCTGGAACCAATATTGAAAAAAACATATATTGCTCATTCATACACAACCTCAGAGGCAAGTGATAAGATGTCACTATCATTGGCCATTTTGAATACTATTGCCCAGATTGCACAAATGGCTGAAATCCATTAGTGTAGAAACCGAACCTCACATTTCGACTTTCAGCTGCAAAATCTTGATGTATATAATTAAAATGTTTCCAAGCAGGCGAATCTGATGGATGACGCATTACCCCTTCTTCAACCTCATGCTCAGAATGCCACCTCATATAATTTGCTGTAGTATTTGATGCATATAGTCTCTGTAATCGAGGAATTAATGGAAAATAATAAATCTTCTTAAAGACAACCTTCAATTTTTTTCGAGTTTCTACAACGAGGTGCCTTCCTAAATCGAGGATGGTCACAAAACTTACATCAAATTAAATCGCTATCACCACCCCAATATAACCTACATCCATTTAAACTACAATCAATTTTTTCCACTGGCAGACCCCCATTCCTCGGTGTAACTTCTTAGTGTTGTAAAAGTTGTTAGTGATCAAATTATTATCCGGAACAATCTCCTTCATCAGTTCTGTCACTTGAACAAATAATTTCTCAGACATATGATTTTTTGACTTAATGCTTATTAGTCAAGCCACAAGTGATAATTGCGAATGTATTTTACAACCAGGCCACAACTCTTTATCTGCAGCTTTAAGCTTTTCATAAAATTTCTGATCTTCAAATTAGGTGGTTCATCCATGTAATCCATATTGAAGTCAGATCAGCAGCTTCCATGATCATTCTATGATATTTGTTTGATGATTCTTCATCACAAGCAAATGATTCAATACCCTCATTTTGGTCAATATTCAGAGCCTTGTACTTTCCCCATGATAAATCCAAACAAAATAATTTGGCACAAAACCATATTTTGCCAAATGATATCTTATAGTGTTTGCATCACGAAAAGAGATATTCTACTCTTTCGATGATTACAAGGACACTTAATTTTTTCTTCGTCCTTCAATCTCAATTGATTACATGCAAAATTAATGAAAGTTTCAAGCCCAGTCAAAAAATCTTTATTCAAAAATCCATTAATACCCCTTTTGTAAATCCACTGACGATCTGAGCTCAATTTGCCCTATTTTATTTACATAAAATAAAGCCAAATCATTAATATAAATAAAACATTCTATTACTCAAAATATACAAAGAATAAAATAAAATTACTTACGGATGAATATTTAAAATTTAAATATCATGAATATAGAGGCAAGACATTTGCACAATCTACATTAATAGGTAACGCAATTTTTAGCATGATAAAGATTAAAAGATATAACAGTTATACTAGATAAAGGGTGCAAAGTACAAAAATGCACAAGAAATGAAAGCAAAAAATACATTTAATGTTTGAAGAAGGAGAGGGAGTGAGAGAGAGAGAGAGAGAGAGATATATATATATATATATATATATATATATATATATATAGTGTGGAGAGAGAGGGGTAGAGAAATTGGGAGATGGGGGAGAGAGAGAGGGAGAGAAAAGGAGGGAGAGAGAGTGGGAGGGAAAAGGTGAAAGGAGAGGCGGAGAGAGGGGGAGAGGGAGAGGAGGAGAGAGAGGGAGAGAGAGAGGAGAGAGAGGGAGAGAGAGAGGGAGATAGAGAGAGGGGGTGGAGAGAGAGAGAACAAGCAAGAAAAAGAGCCAAAAAATAACACGAGAGAGAGTGTGACACAAAGAAAAAGAGGAAGAGAAAGATAGAAAGAATTATAGAGGAAGATAGAGACACATAGAGAGTGCAGTGTTAGAATGAAGAATTATATAAAAGAAAATATAAGTTCTTCACTACAAACCTATCAAATATTACATTGTTTGTAATACATAAGTTCATATTTGAGCCTGAGGCCCAATGGCTGGGATTAGGTAAGAGTACGACCCTTATTTGTATTATACCATATATGAGCCTGATCAATGGACACTCTCATGCTATGTACTTACATATTGTTGATATTATATCATTGGCCGTTTATTTCAAGTTGGTGCAACAGAATAGTATTATCCCATATATAATTATATGTTAGGATACATATAGTAAATGTAGTTATAAATAGTTACATTTAGTTTAACATATAATTATATAGATATATGCATACAAATAGTTATAAGTAAATATAAATAAATGTATACAAAGTTATAAACAATTATATAGATTTAGATATATGTATACATATATGTTTACATAATTAAAAATAAAGTTATATTTATTTATATAGAGTTTTTTAGTTATACAAATATTATATATAGTTATACACATTTAGTTAAACATTATGTTGTATGTTTTTATACATATAATTATAAATATAGTTACATGTGGTTATACATATAGTTACACGTATAGTTAAATCTTATATTTATAAATGTATGTATATATATTTTTTATATAATTTCATATATTTATACATATAGTTATATATATGTATGGAAATGCTAAAATACATTTTTTATACTAATATATAAAAATGTATATTAAATACATGTTGTTAATTATATATTTAAATATAGTTATGTATAAAGTTTTTATAGTTATACATATAGTAAGATATAATTAATTATAGTTATATGATACTTATATTTATACATGCAGGTAGATATATTTATTCATATAATTTTATATATTTATACATATAGATATGTATAGGTATAGATATAGTAAAATATATTTTTATATACTAAATATATACAAATGTATATTAAATATAAGATGTAAATTATATATTTAAATATAATTATGTATAAATCTGTTATAGTTATATATAATAAATACAATTATTTATAGTTATATGTTATTATACATATAGTATATATAGCTATTAATATTTTTATATATTTAAACATATAGTTATATAAATATATTCATACAAATAGTTATACACAAATATATAAAGTTATCAATAAATATATAGATTTACATATATGTATACATAGTTATAAATATAGTTATATTTAATGTTGTAGAGTGTTATATAAATATACAAATATTTATATATAGTTATACAAATATTTATACATAGTTATACACATATAGTTAAATATAATATTGTTTGTTATTATACATGTAATTATAAATATAGTTACATATGGGCATACATATAGTTATACAAATACTTATAATTCTAACACATAAAATAATCAAATCCTACTCGTGTTATAATGATAAAGATTTTTGAATCCAAGATTTCTAAAAAGTTACTAGTTGGATGGTTGGTGGCATCATTAAATGGGTGTATGCCCTGGGTTTTAACCTATCATCATTATTTGAAGAAGTATATTTTGGTAAACTCTATGAGAATCAAAATTGATTTTTGATTTCTGAAACTATTATTTTAGATTTAAATTTTTTAAAAACTTATGTGAGATAAACAATGTTGATGCATTTCGGTGCAACAAAAGTGGATAAAAGTTATAATATTATAGGAAAAAATGTTAAGGGGAACCAAGATGAAATAATTATATTTTTTACAATTTTTAATTTTAATATAACATTTGGGGACCCAAATCTAAAATATTAATGATTTGGGTCTTCCAAATTCTTATACTGATAATTACCTTCCTTTTTTCATACGAATGCATATACTCAAGTATGCATATGAGTTTCTGTAGAAACTCATTATTTCGTAAACAAAATCATATGCATATGGAATTTATAAATACTTTGTATTCATAAACATATCTT
This sequence comes from Sapria himalayana, assembly GCA_029783825.1. Lineage (NCBI taxonomy): Eukaryota > Viridiplantae > Streptophyta > Magnoliopsida > Malpighiales > Rafflesiaceae > Sapria > Sapria himalayana. The sequence goes on from JAREIK010014711.1 coordinate 26,783, forward strand.
TAACTCGTTTTTGCATACTAAGTAAGCTGAAATGAGTTTATGCATAATGTTTTTTTAAATTATATTGGGATAATTATGATTATCTGAATATAGGTACTAAAATATAACCCAAATCATAGATATATTTTTTTGAATTCCATAACATAATTATCCATTATATATACGTGTGTGTGTGTATATATATATATATAGATTAAGGATGAAAATATTAAGTATTATTATTATTATTAGTGTTGTGGAGGAATTCCTTTTTTTTTGCAAAATTAGATAAAAGTTAGTGTTGTTTATGGATGTAACAAATTATATAGAATAGTACTTTCATTGTCAAGAAAATCTATTTAATAAAATTTTAAAATTGAACTAATTTAAGAAAATACTTTTCAGAGCAATATTCCTACCTTTTAGTGGTATCAATGCATAATATTAAATTATTTTTGTTATTTTTTTTGTTATTTAAGAGATGCAAGCCTAATATTTTTTTCTATTTGAAGATTAGAATGATTAGGATTTCTTGTAATATATGTAATTGCTACTTAAGAGCTATAAGGCTACTCTAATTTCTTCATCATCTTAAATTTTTTCTCTTCTCTTACTGCTTCTTCTTCATCTTTTTCTACTTCTTCTTCTTGTACTGCTATTACCACAAATGAGTATCTACTTTCAAATGAGAATGTCATTTATAGATGAGATAATATTTTTTTATGCTTTATCTTTAACATGGTCTATAGTATATTCCATTATAATTTCTCATTAATCAAAGATAAAAATATAGAGTATAGTTCAATTGAGAAAGCTTACTAATAGATGAGTATATAATTGCAAATAGAGTATAAAGGGTAGATTAATTACCAATTGA
>JAREIK010014712.1:0-52720 GCA_029783825.1 Sapria himalayana
TTTCTAGTTTTTTTCATCTGGTACTCCACATAGATAGAGAACATTGTTACACATGCACTGAGCATAACATACTATATTTATAAACTATAACTGATAACAAGCAGTCCAGATCTGAATGTGACGACGCAAATCTACACAATAAGAGTGTCACGAAAACTTTGTTGCGTGGAATTAATTTTTTTGTTCATCTCAATAGCTTAAGAAGCTAAGGTGTTTTTCCCAGCCCATGGAGGACCATCCAGACTTTTTCAATCCTATAATAGGCTAAAAATCTAGAACAAAAATTCATGGGACCACAAACATATTCACATATTATAAAAATTGTTATTATAACATGACAAACAAATTAAAGTTGATAGTCATACAACTTCAAAAAAATCTAAAATATATCCAAAAATGAGTTTAGAGTGAAGAGAGTGAAAAAAATAAAATGCGTAGAAATAATGAAGATATTGAAGTTAGGCCTCCTTTTGATCAGTTGAAATCGGTAAATATGGAACCCTTGATTTGGAAGGACCTTGGCAATGTCTGAATGCTTTGAATCAGAATTATTTCATGCGTCTCACATCATGTGTCCTGCAAAGATTCATTATTAGGTAATTAGCAAAGCAAGAACAATTCAGAAATAATTCTCATACGAAATCATTCTCATAATTAGTAGGGAATTTTGTGCTAGCTTCTCCTGTGAGGCTTCACCGGAGAGGCTAGGACATATAGTTATGAGCCTTATTTGTATTATATGAGCCTGACCAATGGATACTTTCATGCTATGTGCTTACATATTGTTGATATTATATCTCTTGCCATTTAATTTCAAGTTAGTGCAACAAAATAGTATTATCCCATATATTTATATGTTTATATATAGTATATGTGGTTATAAATAGTTATATATAGCTAAACATATAGTTATATATAGAGATATATGCATACAAGTAGTTATAAGTAGTTATACATAAATTTATACAAAGTTATAAACAATTATATAGATTTACATATATGTATACATAATTAAAAATAAATTTATATTTATTTATATAGTGTTTTTATAGTTATACAAGTATTTATATATAGTTATATACATATAGTTAAACATTATGTTGTAAGTTTTTATACATATAATTATAAATATAGTTACATATGGTTTACTTATAGTTACACGTATAGTTAAACTTATATTTATACATGTATGTATATATATTTTTTCATATAATTTCATATATTTATACATATAGTTATGTATAGGTATAGATATACTAAAATACATTTTTTATACTAATATATAAAAATATATATGAAATATATATTGTTAATTATATATTTAAATATAGTTATGTATAAAGTTTTTATAGTTATTCATATAGTAAGATATAATTATTTATAGTTATATGCTATTATACATATATATATATAGTTATAAAAAATTATATATCGTTAAACACTTAGTTTATATATATATATATATATATATTCATATGAGTAGTTATATTTAGTTATACATAAATATATACAAAGTTATAAACAAATATATAGATTTACATATATGCATAAATAGTTAAAAATAAAGTTATATTTAATTATATAAAGTTTTATTTAGTTTTACAAATATTTATAAATAGTTATGCACATATAATTAAACATAATGTTGTATGTTGTTATGCATGTAATTATAAATATAGTTACATGTGGGTATACATATATATACACATATAGTTTAACTTATATTTACACATGTAGGTATATATATTTTTTCATATAATTTCATATATTTATAGATATAGTCATGTATAGGTATAGATATACTAAAATATATTTTTTTATACTAATATATAAAAAAATTTAGTAAATATATGTTGTTAATTATAAATTTTAATATATTTATGTATAATGTTTTTATAGTTATACATATAGTCAAAGACAATTATTTATAGTTATATGTTCTTATACCTATAGTATATAGTTAAAAATAGAGTTATATATAGTTAAACATATAGAAATATATAGGTATATTCATACATGTAGTTATAAGTAGTTATACATAAATGTATACAAAGTTATAAACAAATAAATAGATTCAATTATATGAATACATATATGTATACATAGTTACAAATATAGTTATATTTAATTATATATATATATATATATATATATATATATATATATATATAGGTTTGTTTATTAATTTTAGACCTCTCTTTTGGCGGAGGAATACCATTTATACAAACTACTTCTACCCTTTTCCCTCTTACATCCATATCCCGTTTCTAATGACTAGCAATAATGAAATTTTCCTAGTGCTAACTAGGAGCTTTCCAAAAGTAAAAAAAACTATATGAGTCTTCAATCTTTACTTTACTCAAGGCTTCCATCTTTTATTTTCCTAGCACTCCATAGATCATCTCTACTCTTTCCCAAATTTCCGCCCTCTCTATGCTTTATATGCCCTATTTCCCAGCAAGAAAAAAAATATTTCCCACTTTTCAAATTACCTTGTCACCATGCTACATAAGTTTCTGCCGAGCCTTTTCTCTGCATGTTGTCTGTCCCTTCCCTTGCCTTTCTTAATTCTCCGATATAGCTTTAAACTTTCTTCTTAAGAGCTATTTCAAGTCCGCTTAGCCGCATCTTGGTCCTTGCCGAACACCTAAACTAGACACTTACCTTTCCTAGATCCTTTTATTTAAAACATAGCACATGAATTCTGAAAATTACAGACTTCTTATCCCCCTTTGTATACCTAACACATGACTTTAGAGCTGTTTTAAATACATAACACATGACTATCGCAGACTCTTGCTAATTCCAGATTACTTTTAGTTCAAAAGAGCATGGATTGGTGGCCCGTTTAATGCTATCCTGAAAAATCAAAGATACCAGAAACAAACAAAAAAAGCAGAAAATTCCAGCCTTACAACAGCTTTACTTTCACTGCTCCTTAAATCTTTAACCTATGTCTGAAAACAAAACCAAAAACAACCAAGCAAAACAAATTCCAATATCCCAAGCTTAACATTTTTTTTTGCCTATCTTTTATTGCCCTCCCCAAGACCAGTGGCTCTTCACTTGTTTCATGACCTCCTCCTGTAATAGAGTTTATATCTGCAAAATTTATCTTTTTTTTAATATATCAGATTTTTAAAAAAGTTCCTCTCTTCCCCTCTTTATCCTTTAGATCTAATTTTTAATTTTTGTTTTTTTGAATTCTAATATATGGGAAACCTATATTATCTAAACTTATTAAACTTTTATATCTGTCAGGGATATCTTTCTCTTCAAATTCTTGAAAACCTCTCTTTGTACCCTCTTCTGCTAATTCGTCTGCCAAAGCATTCGCTTCTCTGAATATATGTATAATTTTCCCTTTAAGTTCTATTAGTAGAGTTTTAATTTTATCAATATCTTCTTCTAGTTTCCATAGTTCTATTTTTCCTATTACTAAATCCACTAATAAACTCAAATCAACCTGCACTTGAATATTCTGAAAATTATTATCTTTACATATTTGTAAACCTTTATGCAAAGCCATAACCTCTACATCCAAGGCGGAGGAGGCTAAACCATTCATTGTGAATGCTCTTATTGTTTTGCCTTCCACGTTTCTTATAACCCCCCCTCCACCTGCTGCTCCCATATTCCTTTTAAAGCTCCCATCCGTATTTAATACTAGACCATTACGTTGGGGCTTTTTCCATCTGATAATTTTAATTTCTGGTCTTTCCTTTGTCCTTGTAATTAGACCCCAAGCTTCTTTCATGTTTTCATCTATTCCTACACTTCCAAGCTTAATAGGGCTACAGGCTGAGATAAATGCACATTCTTTTTTAATTTCTTCTAGAATATTTACTGAATTCATTGGAATGCCGTCAAATATGCTTTTATTTCTTGCTTTCCAGAGACACCATACAGTAATGTGAGGTATGTATATCCTTAGCCATTTGATGATCTTGTTCTTCGTTTTACTTTCCTTCCATTTTTTTATTCTTTCTATCAGTACATCCGAGCCTTTTTCTAACTCAACTTCTATTTCTAGTTTCTTCCATATGTTTTTAGTTATCTTCCCTGTTGAAAATAGATGATCCATACTTTCTATTTCTTGGTTACAACATTCAGATCTAGATGCTAATCTTATACCTTTCTTTTGAATGTGCTCATCAATTGGGATGGCTTTTGAGGAAAGTTTCCACATAAAAATGTTTATTTTTTGTGGAAGTTCCTTTTTCCATGATTCTTCAAAATCAATTGTGGAATTTTTTTAGTTCTGTTCAGCTCTTTTACACTTTTTAATGTAAATTTTCCTTGAGCATCTAAGGACCATTTCCATCCACTTTTAGTTAATATGGAATGATTTTCCACCATATTTCTCTGCTTATAAATTAAATTCCAGCTTTTTGACGCTCTTTTTGTATTATTAAAGGCATTACTACCTAGTCCGTATCTAGCTTTTATATATGCCACCCATAGGCTATTGTTTTTATTATTTTTAATTCTCCACCAGTTCTTGCAGGCCCAAGCTTTTGCTATATCGTTGAGATTTGAAAAGCCCAAGCCAGCTTCTTTTAACGGAAAGCATAGGTCTTCCCATTTTTTCCAATGCAGCTTATTTTTACTTCCACTTTTTCCCCATAGGAAGTTTGAAATTTCTCTTTCTAGTTTTCTTATGATAGTTTTCGATGGTTTTAAAGACATTAGAGTATGTGTCAGTGACCCTTGCAATACATGTGTGATTAGAGTAACTTTTCCTGCCATGCTTAGTAGATTTTCTTTCCAACCTGCATCTTTCGCCTTAATTTTTCCATAGGAATGCTAGGTATTCCCCCTTCAGCCTTCCCTCATAGATCGGGCATCCAAGATACATTAGCACACCCTTTTTATGTATGAATCCGGTGATATTTTTATCTTTTGAGCTATATTTTCAAGAGATTTTTCTACTATCATAAATTGACATTTATTCTTTTTCAGCATCTGTCCAGTTTCTTCTTCCATTGTATTTAATAATTTCATCATATGTCTTATGGATCGGTTACTGGCATTTGAGAAAATTATAATATCCTCTGCGTACGCTAAGCAGCACACGTCGGTGTGTTTCTTGGTTGCTTATATCTAACAATTTTCCCTTCACTCTTTTCCTTTTTCAAATTTACAATAAAGAGTTCGAGATAGATATTAAAAAGGGAAGGAGAAGAGGGTCCCCTTGTCTAAGTCCTCTTGAGGTTTTAAATTCTTTGCCTGCTTGCCCATTTATAAGTATTTTAACCCATACGCCTGATATACATCTATGTATTAAATCTATCCAAAATTCCGAGAAACCCATTTTTCTCATTAAATAACATAATATTTCACATTCCACCCTGTCAAATGCTTTAGAAAGATCTAGTTTCAATATTATATTACGTCCTCTCGACTTAGCTCCTATCTCTCTAATCAATTCTGAAGCTAGATTGATGTTTTCCATCATCAATCTGTCTTTAACAAAACCTGTTTATTCTATCGATATAATAGATTGGAGGATTTTACTGAGTCTACTCTGAATAACCTTAGCTAATATCTTGTAGATTGAATTACATAAACTAATTGGCCTATAGTCTTCTCCTGTCTGTGGGTTAGATTTCTTAGGAACCAAAACAATATAAAAATTAGTCCATGCTTTTGTAATATTTGCTCCTGCAAAAATCCAAACAATGGCTGTGACTAGCTCTTTTTTAATAATGTTCCAGCTCCGCTGAAAAAACACATTGTTCCATCCGTCAGGACCTGCAGCGCTATCTTTATTTGCATTGAAAACTGCCTCTTTGACTTCTTCTTCTATTGGGAATTCTTCTAGAATTTTATTATCATTTTCTGAGACTTTTCTCTCAATATTTTGAATTAATGTGTTTTTTTAGTAAATGGCTTACATAATAAATTTTTGAAATATTCTTCTAATTCATTTTTTATATCCTCTTCTTTATCTAACCATTTACCATTAGATGCTTTTAACCCTTTTATTTTTTGTTTTTGTATACTTACTTTGGCCATTACATTAAAGAATTTTGTATTTTTATCTCCATCTTTTAACCACTTGATTCTCACCCTTTGCTTCCAAAAAACTTCTTCCATATGCATCCTCAGTCTTAATTCAGCTTTGGCCTTGTTCAGCTGGATACTTGAGCTATCGTCTTTTTGATCAAACTCCATTTCTAAGGTAGACACTTCCTGTTCCAATTCCTGAATATTTTTATTGATTTTCCAAAAATCTCCTTGTTCCATTTGCTTAATGCCTGCCTTAAGTTACGTAATTTCTTCGCTAAAATTTGCAAAGGATTACCTGAAACATGTTTTTCCCATGATTCCTTTACTATGCCATCATACCCTTTATGCATTCCCCACATATTTTGAAACATAAATTCTTTATGTTTCCCTTCACTATTTTCAAATGTTATAAGCAAAGGGTTATGATCCGAGCATGTTCTGTTGAGATGCCTGACCTTTATTCCGCCAATCTTGTCCACCCATTTAGTGTTAAGTAGGACTCGATCCAGCCTAGACCAGATCACTTTCCTCCTCTTCAAGTTATTGCACCATGTAAAATTAGAACCTAGGAAGTCTGCTTCCATTAGATTTTCTCTTGAAATTGCCTCATTAAATGAGCTAATGCCATTTGGTCAGGAGGTCTTCCTCCTCTTTTTTCGTTAGCATTTCTAATTACATTGAAGTCTCCTCCAATAACCCATGGAGAATTTAATGCTGCTATTTTTTCCATCTCCTTCCATAGGGCTTTTCTTTCTTCCTTAGCATTGCTTGCATACACCACAGATTTAATTGGGTCTTGAAGGCTTCTTAATTTAAAGCTTATAATCTGCTCAGCTTCTGCTATAATTTCAATATCCATCGATCTTTTCCACAATATCCATAATTTACCATTTATGTTTGAAAAGGCCTTTTCAAGACCAAGAGCATTCCTATATTTATCTATCTGATCTTTATTTACCATTGGTTCAGCTAGAATGACTATCTTAATTTTATATATTTTAATTAATCTTCTTAGTCTATTTAAAGTAGGAGAGTTTTCCACTCCTCTTAAATTCCAATATAAGCTATTAAACATTTCAAGGGAACTTTGCTTGTGCTCTAGTCGTGTACTTCAAATCATATTTCTTGTTAACATGTTTTTTCGTGTTTCTTGGGGGTTTGATTGAACTTGGTGGGGCGTGTTCTATTGTGTTTAATAGTTGAATTTTTTCCAGGCTTTTGCTCATTTTTCTAATAGCCTCCATTTCCCTCTCTCTCTCTCTGTGGGATATTACTCCTTATTTTTGTTTTCTTATTTCTGAATCATCATCTGTTAATTTTGATTCAATCTTAGTTTCTTGCATGCTTGTGTTTATTAAGGGCCAGTTTTTGCATCTGTTTTATCCTCCGATAGAAGATCATCCTCCTCCCAGTTAAATTCTACCATTTTCTCCATTGTTTTTGTCTCTCTTCCCCCTCCCTTCTCTTACTTCTAGCTTTCTTTCCTCTTCTATCTTCCAGCCCCTTTACTCCCCATTCAGCCTCCTTGGATGTCTCCTCTAACCACTTTCTGATATCTGCCATTTTTTCCCCTTCTAAAAGCTTTTCCAGCCTTGTATCCTTCCTTATGTCTCCCTTTTTCTCTGCCCTTTCTACCTTCCTCTCACTTTCCTCAGCCTTTTCTAGTAATCCCTTTTCTACCCCATCCCCCATTATCTCCTCTGGGCTTTCTTTCATTCCTCTAAGGTGCTTCTTCTCTTTGATATTTCTGTCTCTTCTATGCTATTCCCTGCTCGTCTTTTCTCCCTCTCTATTTTATCCTCCCCTTTGCCCTTCTCACTATCTCCTATACCCTGCCCTTTTTTACCCATTCACTCCCTTTCCATTTTCTCTCTTCTTTACTAAACTTCCCCTCTCTCTTCTTCCCTCCACCGGCCATGCAATCTTTTTCCTCATGCCCCATTCTGTGGCAGTGTGTGCAGTATCTTAGGATGGATTCTGGATGGACTTCCTGCCAGAATCCATTGGTAAGGTCACTGCCTATCCACACTCTACTCGGTAGAGGGAGCCTAATGTCAACTTCCACACAATACCTAGTGACACTAAGTCTAGTTATACATGTTGTAGCTTCATCTAGAAGCCAAGGTTTCGAAGCAGAGTCCAATAGAGTAGAGAGATAGCTTGTTAAAGAAGTGCAAGGGGAGTTTCGGTAAGTTAAGCCATACCAGTGCGTGCGAGGATTCCTCAAGAGGTGTGAAGCTCGGCGACCATTTGAAGATGCGCATGGGCAGCCCCGCGATGCTCCACTGTCCTCTGCCCCATATTCGGAGGAAGTCATCTTCTTCCTTGAACTGGAAGAAGGCGTGCTTGCCATCATACCATACGAGCTTCACCACTGCCTATAACTTCAAGGAGGTGAAGAAATCATAAATGGCATTAATTTCAGGCCGACCGTGCGAGAATTATATATAGTAAAATATAATAAATATTTTAATTATATAGATCATTACATAGTTATACAAATATTTATATAGTAAAATATAATTAAATATTGTTATATATAATATTAAACATATAGTATAATTTATTAGAAAAATAGTTATATAGAATTATACATATAATTATAAATATAATTAAGTTAAAAAAATAGTTTATATAGTTGTGGATATAGTTATACAATTAGTTTACATAGTTACAAATATTAAAATATAGTTATAAAGAGATTTATATAGTTATACAAATATTTATAAATAATTATACATATATAGTTAAACATATAGTTATTGATCATCCTCAAGATCATCCTACCTTTTAATCAATGTAGGACTTTTAACATTTGGCTATCTTTCTAAGCGGAAACTTATGTTTGTTTATTTATCATAGGTTAATCACCAAACAATTAGTCCAACATGAGGTTCATCATAAAATTTGCCCACTAAATCACTATTATGCTTTAGAAAGTAGCATTCTAGATTTCTCTTTATGGCTATCACATATTTATTATGAGTTAACAATAATACTTCGTATCATCATTCTTATTAATTAAGTAATATCTCTACTATTTGAAGTTAGTGGTACTAATCATACTTTTTCAAGTAATTATTTTTAAAATTATTTATACTTTTAATTCTTTAGTTTTTGAGTGCACTCTATTTTTAACATGATACATTACATATATTTATTTATTATCTTCTTTTTATCTCATTATAATGTTTTTAATTTTATAATAGTTAATAGTATTACTATGATGCTTATTTAGTATAGTAGTATCAATGTTCATTTTTTTATTTTGGTATATTTATTTTATCTTTTCTATTTTCCACTTAACTTAAATTCTTTGAATTGTATTCCGTAACAATTCAATTTTAATATTGTTATAAGTATCAAAAGTTGTCGAGCATGCCAGTAAGTTTTTTGAGAATTCACCACATAATGTGCCAACAAATACTATACATTTCTTGAGTGAAGTATTTAAAACATTCTCTAAGTTTGTCACGTTCTTCATCTTTTCGCGAGGTTAAAGTTTCTTAATATTTTTTTTCAAATTTAATTATTAACTTTGCAATGTTGATATGTGAGTTAATAATTTTTTTGTGGTAAATTTTTAATTTTCTTATATCTTTTTTTATAGTAGCTGATTCCATACTAGCTTATGTTAATATTATGCGATCTACAATGTTTTATAACATTATTATTAATCTTATTATTTTGAGTTATCCTGCTAAATAACTAAATTTTAATTTCAGAGTTAACCATGTTTTTTTAGATATTTTTGTAGGATTTATATAAATTTGTGGATGACTTTTCTAAGAATTGATCATGTTGTCTATCCCTATTTTTGTCATATCAGAGGATAACTTAGATGCTTGGTTTTAATTAATCTTTTTTTATTCACTATTAGTTTAATTTGTTTGTTTTGATAAATTTAAAACTTATGAAATCAAGCATAAAATAGATTATTTTTATTAATAATGAGGTACACTTAAGAAAGTATGCTAGCATTTTTATAGTATGTCAAGAGAATAATAATAGAAATATATTTTATCTAGATTACCTAGAATATTATATAATATTATTATGTAAAATGACTTTTATTATTTTGTTATTTTTATAAATAAGTATTATCGTATTACATAATTCATATCTCATAAAGAAAAAAATAATTTATATATATTTATTCTTCATTTTTAAAAATGATTGATATTCACTAAGAATATGAAATAAAATTTTTTAAAATTATAATATTATATAATATACATTGTGAGAATTTGTATTTTTCTTGAAAAAACACAAAGTGATTTATCTTGTGTTTTATCTAGCCATATTATTTTCATATTCAAAATTAAGAGATTATGAAAAATATTCAATTAAGACAACTTGAAAACTTTTTTTATAAGATAGTTTAGGATGAATCAATTATGATTACAAATTACTTAATCACATTGATATCTTCTTTTATTTTTGTCAAATTGTATTTCTTATCAATTATTTAATTACAATATTTATCATTTGTGTTGTAGGGGGCATGATTTTTGTTCAAAAGTTTTTTTTAAAAGTAAGAAAATAAATTGTGTCATCTCGTGTCTTTCTAGGCCATTATAGTATTAAAAAAATATACCTACAATTCATCATTACAACAAATTAGTAATTATGTGATATAATTTCTTTTAAATTCTTTTCTGTGTGGCAATTTATGTGGGCTAAAGAGATTGTTTTAAAGTTAACTCACATTTGGGTTTTCTTAGGAATTTTGTATCCAATTTTTTTAATGATTTTCTTAATCTTAAATGTTATTTAGCTAGAACTTATAATAATGTTAGTAAGTTGAGTTTGACACTAATTATTATAGATGAAAATTCATATAAATTGTGATGATTTCATATTTATTTGATAAGAAATCAATCATTTGATAGTAAAAACTTTCTAACTACTAAGATACTAGATAAAAATAATGATAATATTAGAGAAAAGAATTTTTGTTAAAATATTTTAATCATATATATTTAAATCTACTATTATATTATGTAATGATTGTGTTTTTTTATAAAAAAAATTTATTAATTTTATTTTTTATTTTGTTACTTAGTTATGATTTTTTGAATAAGTAAAAACTAATAATATTTTTTTTCTAATGAATTAATTTTATATTTTATATTATAATAAATAAATATATATATATATATATTATATATATATATATTTGATCTTATTTTGAATTAATAGCTTTTATACCTCAATGTCTCTAGAATTATGTCTTGACTTACTAATTATTCAACGTGTTATTTTATGCTTTTGCCTCTACAAGTATTTATACTTATAGTATAGATTATATCTCGCTTTTGTTTTATTTAATTAATAATCAATTTTTCATAATAAATTTAATCATAATGATTTAAATGATGAAATGTATTTGGAAAAGTCTTTAAGATTAACATTTTTATGATTTTTTTTGAGTTACATATATTATTTCTATAAATATGACTCGAGAAAAGTTGTGTTATATTACTGTAGTTGATACTATTATTATATATATTAAGGAAATGAATATTTTTATATTCAAATATTTTTTTATAAAAGTTTCGAATAGCTCAATGATTTAAATATTTTTTTTAGTTTTTAAGAAATATTTTTAAATGAAAAAATTATTTTATTCTAGCTTATGTTTATGTGATTATTTCTCTGAGTTTTCCATTTTTAACTCTACTAGATATTGAAAAAAATATGAGAATATATTTTCTTTTATTCTTAAATATTGTAAATCTTTTATTAGGTTCTCTAAAGAAGATATATGATGTGGTCTTATTTATATTCACAAATATATGAAAATATGTATGGAATTGCTTTTATTCTTTTGAGTGATTCAAGATATTTTTGATTATTTGAATATTATTATTATTTTTGGGTCTCTATATAATAGACCATAATATAAATTATTTTGTTTGCATAAACACACATCTAATAAACATGAGATTTTCATATTTACCCATTTGTGATGAGTGATTAAAAACCATCAAATAAAAATTATGATGAGAGCTCATAATTTTATTAATAACAAACTTAAAGATTGATAACTGCTTTAATTTAATATTTTGTATATAATAATAAATTAGCATGTAGCTATGAATAAATCATTCTGAACTATTTTCATGATTATTAAAGATATATAAGACACTTCTCATGAATTCAATTTTATTCTCTCTTAACCAATATTTTCACATATATATTTTATTTCTTTTCTCCCCATTTTTTATGTTGTATAGTTTTTTTTACAAACTTGACATTTCAAATAATAATAAAAAGATGTTTTTCACACATAAAACATAATTCAATCAGACATTTAAATCATAAAAAATATTACCTAGTTTAAGCATGGGTTTCTCAAGCTAGATTAACACCTCAACTAATCTTATGATCCCTAAGCATTGGTAGATGCAAGCCCCAATAACCAAAAGAGAGGAATAGGCATTGATAGAGGGAGTCAAACATGTCCATAAATTTTTTAGTTCAACTAACCATAAGGCTGTTGTGCATTATGGCTTCATAAAAAGTAATACTTAGACCCATGCAATTATCAAACTTAAAGATATTTCTTTTTACATAGAAAATAAAATAACATTTTTTGAGGATTGTTCAAAGAATATTTCTTTCTTCCAAATGAGGAAGATTATTCAAATAATTTCCTTCTTAACCAACTAGTAGTTTTTTGATGATAACAAAAGCAAGATTACAAATGCACATAATTATGTTGCAATAGCATAGAACTAACATGTACTCTAATGGTGGAAATAAGTCGATAACCTGGTGACAAAGATCTGATCATTTGCTGGACATAGAGCAATACTTCTCAATTTTCTTTTTGCTGGACATAGAGCAATACTTCTCAATTTTCTTTTTGTTGACGAAAGATGTGATTACTGGGATGGCATCCAATTGGGCATGGTGAAGAGCTTCCACGCACCAAAGAAATTAATTTTTTCTGGTCATAGTTTTGTTCTAAAAAAAGTAAAAAACTTACCAAACAAAACTAAATAAAGGTCATACGCACTGCACAAGGCTCTAGCTTAGTATGGAGTCGGAGAGAATTCAATATATTAACAATCTTATCCCCAAGAATCAGAAAAGTTATATTAAAAATCTCCAACCCGAGACCTTTACACCCTTGGATGAACATATTTATCATCACACCAAGGCACGACATATATTAAATAGAGTTATATATAATTGTATATAGAATTATATATAATCTGTATATTAAATATATGTTGTTGATTATATATTTAAATATAGTTATGTATAATGTTTTTTTGTTATACATATAGTAAAAGACAATTATTTATAGTTACATGTTCTTATACCTATAGTATAGTTAGTAATAAATAAAGTTATATATAATTATATTTAATTATACATATAGTTATAAATATGTATGTAGTTTAATTATAGTTATATATTACATTTTTATAGTTATACATATAGTAAAATTTAATTTTATATAGTTATATATTATTATACATATAGTATATTTTGTTAGAAATATAGTTATATAGAATTATACATATAGTATTAAATTATTATATAGTTAAAAAAATAGGTATATATAGTAATAAATATAGGTATAAAAATAGTTTACATAGTTACAAATATAGTTAAATATAGTTATAAAGTGTTTTATAAAGTTGTAGATATATTTATAAATAGGTATACATATATAGTTAAACATATAGTTATATATATGTTGTTATACGTTTTAATTATAATTATAGTTACATGTGTGATTGCACACATAGTTATACATATAGTTATAAATGTAGTTATGCATATTGTAGATGTAGTTATATATAGATTTTCATGTAATTATATAAATTTAGACATATAGTTATGTATAGGCAAAGATGTAGATAAATACATTTATATATAGTTATACGTTGATATACATATTGTCAAATACATTATATATTGTTATATATATATATATATATATATATATATATATATATATATGTATGTATATATGTATGTATGTATGTATGTATATTAAATATATGTTATTATATATATATAGTTATGAATACTGTTTTTATAGTTATACATATAGTAAAATATACTTATGTATATTTATGTGTTAATAATCTTGGGTTCATCATATTTACATAAATTATTATGTAAATATTAAATAAGTTGTTATATACACACTGCTCACCACAAACACCAACACCCATTTTGTGATTAACATCCAAGACCACAAGATTGTCTGAGTGTCAAAAAACATGGATATCAAGCCTACATACCTACTGTGCAACATCAATATCCATATAATGAGAATGCAATATAACACACATGCATGAAGTATGTATACACATCATTGTATATAAGCAATCCAAGCATACCATGGTGATAAATGAATTTGGTATTTTTAATGATTTACCATGAACATCTAGATTAATATTGCATGCATAAGGATCTATGGAAATTTATATAATTGTGGTAATAACTTCACTATACATGATATCATACATACACAAAAATATATTATTTAATTTCTATGGAAAATAAAATATACGGTAACAATTAGGGTAGAAGAAGAATTTTGAAATAACAAACCATAGAATCAAAACACACTCTTGCATTAAGATAATAGATGAAGAGTTAGGGATGAAAGCATACCTCAAATGAAAATAAACTCATGGCTGAAGAAATTCTCGCTTACTCTTCTATTTGGTTTTGATGTATTCATGTCGAGGGAGAGAGGCAGACTGTAGAGGACTAAGAGCATCTCCAATGATGCTACCTAAAATAACTACTCAAAATATAATAAAATATTGTGTTATCTATTTTAACTAACTATTTTTTTATGGTAACTCCAACATTGCTATCTATTTTAACAAACTACTTTTTTATGGTAATTCCAACAATGCTATCTATTTTAGCTATCAATTCAACTAACTTTAACTAACTTTCAAAAATAACATCTAAAATACAATATGAATGTCATATCATCACCATATTAATGAAATGCAAAATCATTCTTGTTTTCCATTTTCAAGTGAAGAACATCAACAATTTTGTCAAAGGAGATAGTCCATAAGTTTATTTTCTCAACTTCAATGTCTGGTTTATAAGGAATGGGTATCTCTCCTATTTTTTTCGAGTGGGAGAGTAAGCCTTCCAAAAATAGGAACATCTACAATTAGATCCACCTTAACATGATAAGGAATGATAGTCTTGTGATTTATGCCTATATGTGCTTTTGATATCAGCATAAATTAAAGTGAGAAGAATTTTTATAGTTTCTTCACCATGAGTAGAGATTGTTTCAGCATCAGGGATCAACCCAAAAACAAGTTTCCTTCAATTGCTATCAATTAGATAGTTGATGTCCACTAAATGAATGGGAATAAGGTTAGAGTTTTCGATGAGAACATTAGCAATGATATCTACTTTCTCGAGATTAATGAAAGAAGATGAATAGCAGCAACATCCACTATTGGCTTTCCAAACCCAACTATCTCTTTAATTTTTTCTCAATATCATGGATGAAATCCTTCCATGAAACACACCTTCTGCTCATCTGGAGAAGCCATGACCTAACAGTCAAAATAAAAAAGTGTGCGGTATATTATCATCACCAGGATCATAACATGGAAAAAAAATTGATTGTTGCATAATAATGATCTCAAAAACATATGTCATGATTCGTGAAATGGCTTCGACATTAGACCAAAAACAATGGAAATGAACTAGGGTGAAGATGAACATGTTGAATCTAACATACTCAAGAAATAATGGATAAAACCATCAGCCACAAGCATGACGCCATTAGTATATCACATTGGTGCATAATTACTTTCATAACTCCCTACACCCAAACTTATCTTTCATATCAAAAAATAAAAACCATCATGAAACAAAGCAATAGGGCATACTTTTTGTTTGATACCCGACTAGAGTTCTTCAAACTGATGAGAGAGATGGATATGGAATCACAGAAGCACATAGTTTTGTGTCATGTATGATTATTACTGAGCAATCACATGAGTTCTATTTGAATTGCATTACATGATCAGAATCAAATTAATGGAATGACTTACTGGTAAAAGGTGCCTGCATTTTGATAAATCTCTTCCTGATCAGCATCACTACTCCACGTTTCGGAGAAAGAAGTTTTCTCTTCCAGAGGCCGCCTCAAGAATCGAAGCCATCTGGAGTTGGAGTCTGGCGAGGGCTTATAGATAGGTGAGAGAAATTATAGATATGGGAAATATATAGCTTGATGCAAAGGGAGTTGATTTTAAAGTTTAAATTTTTTAAAATAACTAAACGAAAGCTGACACTGAGCCTCTTAGAGATGCTCTTAGGTGCATGTTAAAGTTGTATCTTGAGTCTCGACATACAACAAGTGAAGGCAGAACATAAATTACCAAGATATTTTAATTTTTAATTATCAAAACACTAAATAAACAATAAATAATTAAAATACATAAAGACTAATTTTTTTATTTATTATCAAAATATTTTCAACAAAGTTCATGTGTGTGTAGCAACGTACACATGAAAAACAAACATCTTGCAATTTTTTATTATAAAATTTAATTAAACAATAAATATATAAACAACTTCAAAAAATAGATGTTTAGCTTTATAACTAGAAAAAAAATCAAATGGCTATAAAATTTACAAACTTCATATAGCAAGACACACATGATAAGATGATTGGTCTTCTAGCCACACTCCTAAGTGTTATAAAATACTCTATATGTTAAAAAATATATAAATATATATATTTCATGGTTATAAAATTTTGAGAATTCATATTAATTTTATAAAGATAATATGAAATAATTTTAAAGACATAAAATTTCATATTATTTGATATCATTTATAATTTTTAAAATTCTAAAAATTACTTAAAGTGAGAAGATAATTAAAAAAAGTTATATTTTTTATTTTAATATAGAATGAATATTAAAAGCTAATAGTAAAAATATTACTCAATTATTTAATTCTTATAAATTTTAGTAGGGGGAAAACAACTATATATTTATTTTTAAAAATTAATTTATTTTCTTTTAAATTTAATAAAAAATTTAACTTATTATTATAATTCAAGATTTTCAAATTTTGTATTAATTATTTTTTTAAAAGTTTCATATAATGATAAAATTTTTTATACTTATAATAATATTAATATTTACTAGTTTATTTTTCAATTCAAATATTTAATAAACACAATAAAATTAATACTACCACACTAGCTCAAGCTTTGCCTTCTACTTTTTATCTAATTAATTAGTCTCATTAAAATCTTTGTTTTTGAATTCTTATGTATGGGCAACCTATTTTATCTAAATTAATTAGGCCTCTATACCTATCAGGTGTCACAATCCCACTTTTATAGGCTGTGATCGACGCTAGGGAATGGGTAGGCTTAAGGCCACCAAAACCCGTAGCAAGCCTAAGTCCCATAATTTCTATTGAAAATTTCAGCATGATCTATTCATTTCTATAACAATGATAAATCTTATTGACCTCTATGGTCTCCACTAACAAAAATGACATCAACAGTCTCATCAAAAATATCAAATAAGGTTTCATCAAAAGCAAAATTTATCTCACTCAATAATTAACCCAATAATTAAGTTAATTCACCATGGAGCCTTCTAGAAACTTAGACTCTTATTCACCAAATAAACAAAATAATAATCCATTACATTTTTCAAAAAAAAAATCCAAGTGGTCTAGAAATGCATGGATTCTCTTTTCTTTGTCTACCCTGATAAAAAAATCAACGAGGGTGAGATAACTCCGTGAGTAAAAATATATCACCATACTTGTGAGGCTAGATACTCAAGGCCAACTCACAAGGATGGTCATATTTAATCAATCAATCATCATACATAGGTTATGCAACAAATAGCATCAATATGAATAACAATATCAAATGAGATTTATAGGTTTGAAACACAGAAATATAGTTTATCATTTAGGAGTCCGTACATTCCTTTTTTCCTTTATACTAGAATTCGTACATTCCAACCAAAGATTCGTAGAACGGGCCACGTTCTATGCCTAGAGTTTTACCACCTCTCTAGGAAGGCACTGGCTTTTCCCACACCAGAGGGTACCATGTGCACATATCCTAATGACATTCCCATCAGTTAGGCTTTCTATGATTCTTACCAATAAATGACATTAACAATTACAAATTATAGCTGACGATACTCAACATGAGATAAAAATGGCAATATCAAAGAATATAGTTGACCGTACTCTGCATGCAATGAATATAACACCAAATATAATAAGAGTTAGCTGACCGTGCTCAACATAAATATTCATCAGGACACATGATTTGTGCATATGAAAAATTAAATTCAATGAATTCTCAATTATAAGGGTCTTAATCATAGTCAATTACTATGATCAAGTCAAATAATTAAACACTACTATACATTTCAAAAGTGCAAGTATGATGATATAAATTTACTCACCTCCTTATTAGTCCAAGCTCAGCTAGGCTATTCACCATGAATGTGTGAGCCTTCCCCAACTTTTTTGCTATACCAATATTTATGCAAGAAAAATAAATATAAAGATAACATCAAAATCATAACAAGCCATACCTTGTTTTCACTACTCAATTAGGCCGTTTACCCGTTTCTATTTAATCGCCTAACCTGAGCTTTTTAAATAATTTTTTTAAAAAAAAATCCTTTTTTTCCTTACCTTTAACATTCTACCTTTTAACATCTAAATACCCAAAATTATTATTTTAATATTTAATTTCACTACTAATTTCTTATGTCTAATGTATAATCACTAAACTCATTTTTTTTTGTGCATCAGTTAGTATATTTCCCATAACTATCTTTACAGATATCAAAAATACTTGAAACCAGTGGAAAATTTCACTAACATCTATATCTTTCCAATTATATATAATTTTTCCTAATATTCGTTTATTAGATCCTTTTATGATTCTGTCCAAGTCGACCTTCAACAGAAATTCACATTTAATCAATTCTACCCTTAATTCCACTAATTACAACCTCAATTTCTTTCTAAATACATTTTCTAAATTTTAAACATACCAGACCTAATTCATATCTCATAGGTCACATTATATACATTCAAAATACAATTACAACCTAGCATACACATTAGAACAATTAATTAATTCTAAACAGTCTAATTGACCTTCCAAACAACAACAATTCATCATTTCAGCCCCTTTCCTCCAATATAGACCATGCAAAACCAAAATTAAAAATCATGGAGCTTTTATATATCTTTGGAAGTCTCCCACCATGAAAAATCTTAGTTTTTTTTATGGGAATTGGGTGGTACAAAATTTTCTTTCTTACCTAGCAATTTAGTGCCGAATGGAGAACCTAAGGTTCTTCAATTTTTTTTTTCATTTTCTGCTCGATTTTCTGAGACATGATATTTTTAATAATTAATTTAATATTCCAATTAAGTCCTTATGGTTTTTTGTAAATTTTTCCAAGGCTGTGGGAATTATTAAAAATGTCTCTTTGGGCCTTGGTCAACAAAATCTGTTGACTTTTCCTTACCCGATTCACTATTCACATATTTTATTATTTTTTTATTTATGTATTTTCATTAATTTTTTTATAACATATATTTGGACTTAATTTTCTTCATAAAAATTTTTATAATTTATTTCATTAATTGGGTATTTTTAAAAATTTTATTTCGGTCAACTGCTCAAAATTTGACCTTACCAGGTATATTTTTCCTAAAATTCCCTTTAATTGAGAAATAATTCTTAAAAATTATTATAAATTCATGATGGACCTTAAAACACCTTAAACATAAATTAAATAAAAAAATCATTAAAAAATGTTTGGGGTGTTACATCAGGGATACTTTTCTCATCAAATTCTTGCGAACCTTTCTAACATCCTCTTCTACTAATTTATCTGCTAGAGCATTCGACTCTCTAAATATATGTTGTATTTCTCCTTTCAATTCTTTTAACAACTTTTTTATTTTAACAATATCCATCTCAAATCTTCAAAATTCTATTCTATTGTTACTAGGTCCACCAATAAACTCGAATCTACTTGTACCTGAACATTTATGTATCTGTTGACCTTACAAATTTGTAAACCCTTATGTAAAGCCATTATCTTTGCATGTAATGCTGAGGAAGCTCTCCATCTTGTTGTAAAAGATTTTATTATTTTTCATTTCTCATTTTTTATTGCTCCTCCACCCCATGCCATACACATGTCTCTTTTAAAACTCCTATCTGTATTAAGCATAATTTACCTTGAGGGAGCTTTTCCCAGCTAGTTATTTTTAACACTGTAATTTTTTTTCTCTAGTTGTTAGGCCCCATATCTTTTTCTTATATTCATCTAGTCTTATGTTCTGACTCTACTCAGACTACAAGCTGAGATAAAAGAGATTTCCCTCTTAATCTATACTATTATGTTGTTAACAATCATTGGTATACCATCAAATCTGCTAGCATTCCTAGCTTTCCATAAGTACCAGATTGTTATGTGTGGAATATACTCTCTTAACCATTTAAGAATTTTATTCTTTGTGTGCTTTTTTCTCCGGCTTTCTAATCTATATTTAAATTTCATATGGCTTTTTCTATTTTCACCTCTTTTTCTAGAATATTCCATAATTTTTTTGCTATTTTCCCCATTGAGAACAAGTGATCCGTTGTTTCAATCTCTTGTTGAAAACATTCACATCACGAAGCTAATCTTATCCCTTTTTTCTGAATATTTACATCAACCGGGATGGCATTTGAGAGGAGTTTCCACATAAAGTTATTTATTTTTTGTGGAATCTCTTTTTCCCATACCCTTTCAAATATCACAAGCGTGGCTTTTTGTTTCTAACCAACTACCTCGCACTACTTAATATAAATTTCCCGCTTGGGTTCAAGGTCCATTTCCACCCAATATTGATTAAAATTATATGTTTTTCAACAATGTTTTGTTGCTTACGCATAAGTTTCCAAATATTCGATGACTTTTTTGGGTCTTTAAGAACCTTATTGCTTAACCCGTATCTAGCCTTCATACATGATTCCCAGAGACTATCTTTTTCTTTTAATCTCCCAGTTTTTACAAGCCCAAGCATTAGGTGTATCATTTAAACAGGTGAAAACCTAATCCTGTTTCTTCCTTTGGATAACATAAATCTTCCCATTTTTTCCAGTGCATCTTATTTTTTTCTTCTTTTTTACACCATAAAAAGTTAGACATCTCTCTTTCTAATTTTCTTATAGTAGTCTTTGGTGGCTTAATTGCCATTAAAATATGAGCTAGGGAGCTTTTCTAACACATGTCTAATCAGAGTAATTCTTTCCGTCATGCTTAGCATGTCTTCTTTCCAGACTGCAATCCTTTGTCTAATTTTTTCCACCAGGAAGGTTAGATATTCATCTTTAACTCTTCCTTTATAAATCAGGCAACCTAAGTAAATTAATGCTCCTTTTACTTGTGCGAAACCCGTAACCCGTTTAATCCTATGGGCTGTATTTTCTGAAGCTTTCTTTGCTATGATAAATTGACACTTGTTCTTATTAAGCTTTTGTCCCGTTTCTTTTTCCAATATTTGCATTAGCCTCATCAAGTTTATCAAGGATCGGCTACTAGCATTTGTGAAGATTATTACATCATCAGCATATGCTAAGCAGCTCACAAGTGGTGTTTGTCTTGGTTGCTTAAAAGGCGGAATATTTCCCACTCTCACTTCCTCAAGATTTACTATAAGTAACTCTAAATATAAATTAAATAAGGATGGCGAGAGCGGATCTCCCTACCTAAGTCCTCTTGATGGCCTGAATTCTTCACCTGCCTACCCATTAATTAGGATTCTTACTCATGCACTAGAGACACATCTATAAATTAAATCTATACAGTATTCTGAGAAACCCTTTTTTTTCATTAGATAATATAATGTATCCCACTCCACCCTATCAAAAGCTTTTGATAGGTCGGGTTTTAGAATTATGTTCTATTCTCTTACTTTAGCCCTTATTTCTCTTATCATTTCTGAGTTTAGATTGATGTTTTCCATCATCAACCTATTTTTGACAAAACCTGCTTGCTCAGTCGACACAATATTAGATAGGATCCTGCTTAGCCTATTTTGGACTATTTTTGCTAAAATCTTATAAATAGTATTACATAAACTGATTGGCCTGAAGTCCTCTGCCTATTGTGATTCCCTAAATAGGAATTAATAAAATATATAATTCAACCATGCTTTTTTGATTTCTACGCCCACAAAAATCCAAGTAATAGCTCCAATTAATTCTTTCTTGATAATGAGTCAGCTACGTTAAAAAAACCATTGTTCCAACCATCTAGCCCTGAAGCATATCTTTGTTGGCACTAAATACTACTCTTTCAACTCTTCCTCTCTCGGTGCTTCTTCTAATATTTTAATATCTTCTTCCGTGACTCTTCTCTTTATATTTTCTATTAATGTGTGTCTCCTACTCGTGTTTGACCCACATAAATGACTTTTAAAAAATACTTATAATTCTTTTTTTATTTCCACTTCCTTATCTAGCCATACCCCATTAGTGTCTTTTAGACCTTTTATTTTTAACTTTTGAATTTTGATTTTAGCCATTATATTATTCTTATTCTTCCATATGTAAGAATTGGTGGAGGCTCAAGTAGAAAGATAGCATGTGGTTGAGATATATGAAGGCTAGATATGGTTTAGGAAATAAAGCATGTAAGAATGCTAAAAAAACGTCTAAAAGTTGGAATATGATGCTTAAACAAAAAGATTTAGTTGAAAGTAATGCACGTCTAATTAACAATGAATGGAGATGACTCTAAATCCACAGGAAGGTTTACGCTTAAAAGTGCAAAATTATTAGTAAGAAAAGAAAAAAAAATTATCTAAAAATTATTAAGGGACCCTGGGTGAAAGAGATCCCATAAAAAAATTAATGTATTTATGTGGAAGCTTTTATCGAATGTCATTCCGGTGGACTCGGATATTCAAATGAAAGGGGTTAAATTAGCTTCTAGGTGCAAATGCTGTTATACTAGCATAGAAAGCACAAATCATTTATTTTCAACAGGGAATATAGTGGTGGAAGTCTGGGATTATCTAGGAAGAGATGCACAAGTAAGCAATAAGTTAGAAGACATCAAGGAAAGATTAATGAGATGGAGGATAAGACTCACTAAGAATAAAGTATGTAACTGGCTAAGTGATTACATCCCGCATAGTCTGGAACCTATGAAAAGCCAAGAATAGAAGTAGGTTTGAGAATATTAAAATGAATGCTAATCATATAATAGAAGAAATTAAAAAAGAATGTTCATGGATATCAGTAGGGTTCCCCTTAAAACTTAGAACATTGAAATGGAAGATGAAAAAAGAAAGATATGGGGCTTACATGCAACTAAGGAAAAAATTCCTAAGGTAAGAATGGTATGTTGGAAAAAATTCTAAGGGTAAGGTTTGCCCTAAACACAGATGGTTGCTTTAACAGGATATGGGAGTGGCAGGGGGAGGAGGTGTGATAAGAAATGAGTAGGGTAATGTTCTAAAAGCATTTACAATGAAAGAAAAAACATCTTCAGCCTTGCAATTAGAAATTTTAGCCTTACATAAGGGTCTTAAATATGCAAAGCAAACTCTTATATAATATACGAGCACAGGTGGACTCTAGTCTAGTGATAAATCTGGCCACAAATAAGATAGAAATGTGGCAGTATGATGAACAAATAGAGGAAATCAAAAGTTTTTAACCGACCTAAATGGGGAAGTTATGCATATATATAGGGAAGTGAATGCTTTAGCAGACAACTTAGCAAAGGAAGGCATGAAAAAGGGGTAACAAGAGTTTGAGGGGGATAATATGCCAGAAAAATATAATGCCATAATTGCATTAGACAAATTAGAATACCCGTATATTAGAATTAAAAATTAGTAAAGAAATTCTTGATTTCTCCGGTCCTGTGGGGAATGTATAAAAATATACCTTGCTCTATTTTGGTTTTTAGAATTACGGGTATGGGTTAAGGTGAAAGTATATAGAAAATGGAATATGGAAGGAAAGAAAAAATGGGTAGTGACAAACTGAAATAGCCTAAGTAGAAATCGGATAATAAATAAATTAAAATTATGTGAACCTCTTATTGTACAGTTGGCCTGCTGTATTAAAAAGTGTAAGGTCTTATGGTCGAGCTGTTGGTCAAGAGGAATGTAATTCTATTGCTTTGGTATGCTTAAAGTGCAGGACTGCATTGGTCATTACAACACAAGGTAGAGATCGAGGCTGCTAAAATCCAGTAGTAGAGTCTGTGGTATTCAAAAAACCTGCAAGGGGAAGTGAAGAAAGGAGTGCGATTGGATAGGAAGCAATATATTACCTATTGTTTCTATGTTCTTGGCCTTGTATTCTTGAGGTGCAGGGGATACGGTGGTCAAATGCATACATAAGTCAAAGGAGGATAGGAAAAAATGAATAACAAACAAGAGGCTACCAAAACCTTACTAAACACATGATAAACTTAGAGCTAGAAACAAGAAGATTCACTTCAAGCATAATGTGCATGTTTATTTTATTTTCAATGGTATAAAAAGGGATAAGGGTAGTTCTAGAGGCAATATAAAAGAGGAAGCCAAAGTTGCAGTGACTGCTATATTAAAAACAGCCTACAAGGGGTAGTGAAGAAAGGCTGTGATATTAGTCAGGAAGAAATATATATTGATATCTATTGTTCAATTTTCTTGTTTTGTTTGCTTTGAGGTGCATGGGATGCAATGGTCAAAGGCATAAACAACATAAGGCAGAGGAGGATAAGATGAATATGAATAAAATACCAAAGGGCAGCCAAAATTTTAACTAAAGACATGATATCAACAAATAAGTGGCTGGAGATGAGAAAGAAGGGAAGCAAAAAAGCATAAGGGGTAGAGAAATAAAAGATAAATAGGGCAAGATACACTTCAAGTAAAGCATTTTAAGCATATAATCAAAGAGGAGTGGTGCATTTAGAGTTAGAATAAGAAGATTCACTCCAAGCATAATGTGGATTGTTTCATTTATTTTATTTTAAGGGTGTAAAAGGGGATAAGGGTAGTTCTAGATTGTAAGAATAATAAGAAGAATGGCATCAATAATAAAAATAAGAAGAATATGAAAAAAAATAAAAAAGAATAATAAGAAGAATGACATGAATAAGAAGAATAAGAACAATAAGAAGAAAAAGAATAAATAATAATAATAATAATAATAAGAATAAGAAGAATAAGAACAATAAGAAGAAAAAGAAAAATAATAAATAATAATAATAATAATAATAATAATTAGAAGAATAAGAAGAATAAGAAGAAAAAAGAATAAAGATAAGAATAATAAAAGAATAGAAGAATAAGAAGAATAAGATGAATAAAAAGAATAGAAGAATAGAGAATAAAAATAAATAGAAGAATAAAAAGAATAAGATGATGAAATAAAAAAAATAAAAAAAATAAGAAAATAAGAAGAATGATAAGATTAAGAAGAATATGTAGAATAAGTAGAATAAAAAAAAAAGTATAAGAAGAATAAGAAGAATAAGAAGAATAAGAAGAAGAACAATACTAAGAAGAATAAAATAATAAGAAGAATAAGAAGAATAAAAACAATAAGAAGAATAAGAAGAATAAAAATAATAAGAAGAATAAGAAGTATAAGAAGAATAAAAAGAATAAAAAGAATAAGAAGAATAAGAAGAATAAGAAGAATGAGATGAATAAGAAGAATAAAAAATTAAGAAGGAAAAGAAGAATTATACGAATTAGAAGAAATAGAATAATAAGAAGAATAAAAAGAATAAAAAGAGTAACAAGAATAAAAGAATAACAAGAATAACATAAATAAGAAGAATAAGAACAATATGAAGAATACAAAAAATAAGAAGAATAAGAAAAATAAGAAGAATAAAAAGAATAAGAAGAATAAGATGAATAAGATATATAATAAGAATAAGAATAATAAAAAGAATAAGATGGATAAAAAGAATTAACAAAATAAATAGAGTAAGAAGAATACGAAGAATAAGATGAATTAGAAGAAAAAGAGAAAAATAAAAATAAAAGAATAAAAAGAATAATAGATTAAGAAGAATACGAAGAATAAGTAGAATAAGTAGATAAAATATAATAAGTAGAATAAGTAGATAAAATATAATAAGTAGAATAATAAGATCAATGTTTTATTTTGTTAAGGGTGTTAAAGTGGCAAATTATAGTTTTATAGATTGGAAAAATGGTATTCCGATGCCAAGAAGGAGGGATTTTTATAATTAATAAAACAAACTTTTAAAAAATATAGAATAATAAGAATAAGAAGTATAAGAAGAATAAGAAGAATAAAAAGAATAAGAAGAATAAGAAGAATAAGAAGAATAAAATAATAAGAAGAATATGAAGAGTAAGAAGAATAAAAATAATAAGAAGAAAAGAAGAATAATAAGAATAAGAACTATAAGAAGAATAAGAAGAATAAGAAGAATAAGATGAATAATAATACTAAAAGAATAAAATAATAAGAAGAATAAGAAGAGTAAGAAGAATAAAAATAATAAGAATAAAATAATAATAATAATAAGAAGTATAAGAAGAATTAGAAGAATGAGATGAATAAGAAGAATAAGAAGAATAAAAAATTAAGAAGAAAAAGAAGAATTAGACGAATTAGAAGAAATAGAATAATAAGAAGAATAAAAAGAATAAAAAGAATAAAAAGAGTAACAAGAATAAAAAGAATAACAAGAATAGCATAAATAAGAAGAATAAGAACAATATGAAGAATACAAAAAATAAGAAGAATATGAAGAATAAGAAGAATAAGTAGAATAAGAAAAATAAGATAAATAAGATGAATAAGATGAATAATATGTATAATAAGAATAATAAGAATAAGAATAATAAAAAGAATAAGATGGATAAAAATAATTAACAAAATAAATAGAGAAAGAAGAATAAGATGAATTAGAAGAATTAGAAGAAAAAAATAAAAATAAAAAGAATAAAAAGAATAAGAGAATAAGAAGAATACAAAGAATAAGTAGAATAAGTAGATAAAGTATAATAAGTAGAATAATAAGATCAATGTTTTTTTTTTTTTAAGGGTGTAAAAGTGGCAAATGGTAGTTTTATAGATTAGAAAAATAGTATTCTGATGCCAAGAGAGAGGGCTTTTTATTATTAATAAAACAAACTTTTAAAAAATATTGAATAATAAGAATAAGAAGTATAAGAAGAATAAGAAGAATGAGAAGAATAATAAGAATGAGAAGATTAAGAAGAATAATAATACTAAGAAAAATAAGAAAAATAAGTAGAATAAGAAGAATAAGAAAAAAAGAATAATGAGAATAAGGAGAATAAGAAGAATAAAATAAAAAATAAGAAGAAGAACATAAATAAGAAGAAAAATAACAATAAGAAGAATAACAAGAAAAACATGAACACTAAGATTAAGAACAATAAGAAAATAATCAATAGAATAATAAGAATAATAAGAATGATGAATAAGAATAAATGTCAATTTATTTTAGCTGGGAAGATGTCTTAAAATGTAGAACAAAAGCTAAGAATTCTTATGGGTTTCACACATAAAAAGGAGATTTTATGTAATTTGACTGCCCGAGAGGCTGAAAGAAAAGTATTTAACATTTTTAGTGGAAAGAATGAGATAATAGATTACGCGATGGTAAAAAATCTTCTAAGCATGGAAAGAAGTATATCATTAATCATGCATGTGCTTCAAGGCTCGATGGCGCATATCCGAATGTTAGCACAACCACCTAATAAGATGATTACAAAAATTGAAAGACAAATAGCTAATTTTTTATGGGGTAAGAAAGAGGGGGAAAATAAGTTACACTAGAAAAAATGGAGTGATGTATGTTATCCAGTGGAGCAAGCTGGTCTATAATCACCAGTCTAAAAAATATAGCCAAAACCTGGGCGTGCAAAAACTAGTGGAAGCTAAAAGAAAGCAAAAATGGAAGTCTTTGTGTTGCATATATAAAAGCAAAATATGGGTAGGAAACAAGGCCTTTAATAATCTAAAAAGGGATCTAAAAGCTGGAAGATGATGCTTAAACAAAAAAAATCATCGAATATCACTCGATATTAACAAATAGCTGGTGGAAATTGACCTTAAATACACATGGGGGATCTATGTTAAAAGTGCAAAATGGTTGGTGAGAGATTAAAAACCTACACAAGAAAAATTTAAAGAAGTATGGTTAAAGGGCATACCATCAAAAATTAATGTTTTTATGTGGAAACTTCGCTCAAATGCTATCCTGGTAGATTAGAATAAAAATTGTTAGTTGGAATAAACCTCTGCAAGGTGCCTTAATTCTAAACATGGATGGGAGCTTTAAGAGAGAAATGAGTGCTACAGGTGGAGGGGGAGTCATAAGAAATGAAAAAGGCTGGGTAGTGGGAGCATTCATAATGAGGGGAATAGCCTCCTCAGCTTTGCACGCAGAGGTCATTGCACTGCATAAGGGTCACGAAATCTGCAAGGAAAATAAGTGTTTAAATATTCATGTACATGTATATTCAAGTTTACTAGTGGATCTACTGACTAGTAAAATAAAGTTATAGAAGTCTGAGGAAGATATTAATAAAATAAAAAAATTACTAGTAGAAGTAAAAGAAAATATAATGCATATATTTAGAGGGGCAAATGCCTTGGCAGATAAATTAGCAGAAGAAGGAATGAAGAAAAGTTTACAGGATTTTGAGGAAAATAACATTCCAAATAAATACAGTTTAATTAGATTAGATAAAATATGAGATCCTTATATTAGAACCCAAAATATAATTTGAAATGGTTGGAGGCCAAAGAGGTGGTAAGATTTAACAGAGTCTCAATGAATTGACGTATTGGTTATGCAGTTGCTAAAATAAATGCAGGTGAAGGTTATGGAGCAGACCAAGAGTCATCATGGTCTTGAAGGGAGACTATCACACGAAAAAAAGAGGCTGTGGAATAATCATGTGTAGCATTTCTTTAGGGCAGAAGTAAGCATGTGAGCTTGCTGTTTGTCTTGATTATATAGGTGTAATGACTAAAGGCGAAAAGCTAAAAAGCAGATAATTGTTGCTTTTAAGTTGGGCAATGTAACAGAGATTTTGTGTTGTGGAATGTATATATATATTGGTTGTTTTATTTTGATTTTGCAGGAACTAAAGAATGAAAATAGGCCTTCAGACAGGGTTGGTGGAGTTATTTTTCTTTCGATTTGTAGGGTTAATTTGTATTGTAATTTGGGATTGCAGGGATGGAGATAGGGCCAGCCAAGGACAGTAGGGCGTATGCAGTGTGCTGATTTTGGAATGTTTGTAAAGTAGTATATGTAGTTGGTTGTGCATTTGGTGTATGTAGTGCTGTGTGTTGTGTTTGTAGAGATTATGATAGGGCTATGCAATTATAGGCTGAGTGGAAGTGGGGGCTGATTTTGTATGGTTTGTAAATGCTGTGGATGTAGTGTTGGTGTCAAGGTGGTGTATGCAGGGAAGGAACATGCTGTCTAAATGGACATAATCTTGCAAAAAGCTGTTATACATAAAGTTGGCTGGCAAGTGGATACTTGATCTTGAGGCAACATGAAAGTCTAGCTTACGAATAGATAGGCAGGAGTTGATGAGGGCAGGAAAACTGGACATGAAAAGAGAAAATATTCAGCTCTAAAAACCAGGAACGCACAATAGAAGGTGGCCTAAATTTGGAAGGCCAACATAAGGAGATGAATAGATTAGGATTCGTGATAATTGTAATGTTAATTATGTTTTTACTTTTTGTAAGAAAAAGATGTAAAATGGTAAAAGGTAAAATTTAGTTTGAAAACAATGGTATTCCTGCGCAAAAAGAGGGGGTTATAATTAAAAAAACCTTAAAAAAAGAATAAAAAGAATAAGAAGAATAAGATGGATTAGAAGAATTAGAAAAATAAAAAGAAGAATAATAAAAAGAATAAGAAGAATAAGTAGAATAAGTAAAATAAGTAGAATAATAAGAATAAGAATTATAATAAAAATAAGAAGAATGATAATACTAAGAAGAATAAGAAGAATACGTAGAATAAGAAGAATAAGAAGAAAAATAAGAATAAGAAGTATAAGAAGAATAAGAAGAATAAGAAGAATAAGAAGAATAAAAAGAAAAGAAGAATGAGAAGAATAAGAAGAATAAAAAGAAAAGAAAAAAAAAAGAAGATTAAGAAGAATAAGAAGAAAAAAAAAAAATAAAGAAAAAAAAATTAAAAAGAAAAAAGAAGAATTAAGAAATAGAATAATAAGAATAATAAGAATAATAAGAATAAAAAGAAGAACGAGAATAACATGAATAAGAAGAATAAGAATAATAAAAAGAATACGAAGAATAAGAAGAATAATAAGAATAAGAATAATAAAAAGAATAAGAAGAATAAGTAGGATTATAAGAATAAGAAGAATAAAAAGAATTAGAAGAATAAGAAGAATAAGAAGAATAAGAAGAATAAGAAGACTAAGAAGAAATGAAGAATAAGAAGAAAAAAAAAATAAGTATAAGAAGAATAAGAAAAATAAGAAGAAAAGTAGAATAAGAAAAATAAGAAGAAAAATAGAATAAGAAAAAAAAAGAAGAAAATAAGAATAAAAAGAATAAGAAGAATAAAAAGAATTAGAACAATTGGAAGAATAAGAAAAATAGGAAGAATTAAAAGAATAATAAGTTCAAGAAGAATAAGAATAATAAGAATAAAAATAATAATTAAAAGAAAATGAAGTGTAAGATGAATAAAAAAATGTAGAATAAAAAGAATAAGAAGATAAAGAAGAATAAGAATGAATAATAACAATTAGAAGAATAATAAGAAAAAGAAGAATATGAAGAATAAGAAAATAGTAGAATAAGAACAATAAAGAGAAAGTAATTTAGAATCCTTTGAGAGCCTTGGCCTATCAAACCCTAGCTTCAAAGAGCCGCATTTTGAAGTAAATGGATTTCTTAGATAATAAGAAATCATTTTCCTTGTTCATTAAAAATATTCCACTCGCTATCTCTTCTTCTTCGGATACGCGCAGAAAAATTCGAGGAACCCTCGATACACTTTTCTTCCAAAAACATTCGGAAGCTTGTGGGGTCCCATAAACACACGTTGGTGGAGAAGTTTGCTCATGGTCGACCATGCATTGATGATATTCGAGCATTTTTCGATTCTCTGAAACTCAAGGTGCTAATAAAAATAAAAGTCATTGATGCTAAACACATTGTGTTACAACTCCATACAAATGAAGACTTCCATCGCTTATGGTTGATGGGTGTCTGGCACATCATGGGTTATCCCATGAGAATATTTAAATGGACTCCCAACTTCAACATGAGAGAGGAGTTGGCTTTAGCCTCGGTATGGTTTTTGTTTCCTATGTTACCGATTCATTTTTATGACAAGCTTGCTCTCTATCACATCACAAGCACACCGGGAACCCCTCTTCTACTCGATGGAGCTACTGCCACACTCTCCAGACCTAGCGTGTCAAAGGTCTGTAGTGGAACTTACCTACAGAAGTAGCTACCTAACTGAATATGGATTGGAGACATGGAAGGAGGAGGCTTCTGGCAACAAGTAATACCAGAAAACCTTCCCTCTTTTTGTTATTTTTGCAGGAAAATGGGACATGGCATGAATAACTACATAATGCATAAAAGAAATGAAGAAACTGCACATAAAATGGAGGAGAGCAAAATAGAGGCTGGAATGGGCTAAGAAATTGTGAGATATCAAAAAAATCCTCCCTAACCCCTCAATCTGTAACTCAGAACAATGAAATAAGAGTAAATATAACTAGAAATAAATTAGTAACTCAGAATATAGAGATAAGGGATAAGATAACTAGAACTGGAAATGTCAATAGTAAAGGGAAAGTTAAGGCAGTAGACAAATCAGAGAAAAATAAAAGAACACAAATGATTAGGAAAATTGAAGAGCTCAACAAGAAAACCAAGGCAAAAAAGAAAAAACAAGGAAGAAATATTTAAAAGATGGGCAGTTGCTATAGAGTACTTTTCGAAAGAGGAAATGGAGGTGAGAAACTCCATAACCCTTAACAGAATCGTGGAAGAAAAAGGACTTAATAAGTGGTCCTTCAATGATGATACAAATATAGATAAATTTTGACAAGGTATGGGAAATAGAGAGTGGGCATTAGAAAAAATCAAGAGAATGGCATCACAATTAGGAAAGGAATGGAAAAGTTAGAGAGGAGTATTCTCAAGCTCCATAAAAAAAATCAAGAAATTCAATAAAATACCTAAACAAAATATATGATTCTAAATGCACAACTAGAGCACAGTCAAAATCCAATAGCATTGTATAATTATATTATCTGCAACATAAGGGGAGTTGCAAATCTTTCCTCGAGGAATAGATTAAAAAATTTGATATATATGTATAACACTTTACTAATAATTTTAACGGAACCAATGGTAGTTAAAAACCATTTAAAAATATATAAAAGATGCTAGGTTTTGAACATGCATTTGTTAATGATAACGGGAAGATATGGATCTTGTGGAAAAGTAACTTGGATATTCACATAGTAAAAGAAACAGATCAACTTATAAACTTCAGTCCAAGTCAAGAGGTAAAAGAGCTAATTACTGTGGTATACGCTAATAATAAAATCAATGAAAGAAAATATTATGGGAATGAATGTAGAACATTTCAATTTAAAGACCCTCTTGGATAATAGGGAGAGACTTTAATATTGTAAGATTTGCTAAGAAAAGAAAGGAGGTAGACCTCCTAATCCAATAGCTACCTCCCATTTATGAAACCATAAATAGAGCAAACTTGATAGAGGTAATTTTTTAGGCTCGCAATTTACATGGTGTAATAACCATTATAAAAAGGGAATTATGTGGGCTAGATTAGATAGAGTTCTTTATAACGTTAAATGGTTAATATTTGGTTCAATTGAGGGGAAGCACCTAAATAGAAACATGCTCAGACCACTCCCCACTCTTAATCACGATTAAAAATACAATACTTCTAAAAAAGCTTCAAATTTCAGAAGGCATCATGTACACCACGGCTTATTGGCATTAGTAAGTGAATCATGAAATAGCTATACATCAAGAAATCATACAGTGAATAAATTCAAAATTAATAGATTAAAAATTGAGTTAAAAGATAGAACACAGAGGACATTTGGAGACATAACTAAAAATATAAGAGAAGCTAAGGATTTAGTTACAAAGAAGAGAATAAGATTGAAAAAGATCAAAACAGTGATACCAAAAATGCTTTCGGTCAAAAGCTCAAGTCTCTTAAAATTAAAGCTCTCAATGGAAGAAGCTTTTTGGAAACAAAAAGCCAAAATAAAATAGTTAAAAGAAGGTGATAAAAACACCAAAATCTTTCAGAAAGTAACAAATTAAAGAACTAAAACAAAGAATAAACGGCATTAAAAATGATAAAGGAGAATGGCTAGATCAAGAAACAGACATACAAAGATATTTCTCAAAATCTTTTGAAAAATAGCTGGGTGAATTTAACAATCACAAAGGAGATACTCTTTTACAAGAAATAGAAAAGAAAGTTACTCCTGAAGATAACATTATGCTCTCCAAACTACCTAAAGAAGATGATATAAAATGGCTATTTTTAGCATGAATAAGGAAAGTGCAGCAGGCCAGATAGATGGAACATCAAATTTTTCCAAAATGTTGGCCCATAATAAAAGAAGACCTACTGAAAGCTATGCTTTGCATATTTAGTGGAATGGACATAGGTAAGAAATGGGGAAGCTTCCATATAGTCTTGATTCCAAAAGTGATGAACCCCAAAAAAGGAGAAGATTATAGGCCAATCAGCCTTTGTAAGCCATTTATAAAATCCTAGCCAAAACTACAAAATATATTATCACACTCTCCAAAAAATTATCTTAAAAGAGCAAACGAGATTCATGAAAAATAGATTAATCATGGAGAATATATGTCTAGATAAAGAAATGATGAAAGAAATAGAAACAAAGACAAGAGATCATAATATAATGTTAATTTAGATCTATCGAAAGATTTTGATAGAGTGGAATGGGACACCATGTGTTTCACCATGAGAAAAATGGGGGTTTTGGAAACCTGGATAGACCTAATATACAGATGTATCTTAAACACATGGGTGAGAATCCTTATAAATGGAATCTTAGGATGAAAATTTGTTCCAGTTAGAGGTCTAAGGCAAGGAGATCCATTATCTTTTCTTCTATTTAACATTTATATAGAATTGTTGATAGTGAACCTTAAATATAACATGAGAAAAGAGAAGATAGGTATGTTCAAGCAACCTAAAAACACACCAATGGTAGGCTGCTTAGCATATGCATATGATATAATTATCTTCACGAATGGAGACAGCAAATCTTTGCATAATCTGATGCAGTTATTAAGGTGTATGGAAAAGGAAACTGGTCAACAACTAAATAAATATATGGTGGCATCAAAAGCCCCTCCTACACTAATTCACATAATAAAGAATATAACAGATTTCTCCCATAAAAAATAAGAAATAATTTACTTAGGTTGCCCAGTTTACGAATGTAGATTAAAGAGAGAATATTTAGATTTTTAATGGCAAAACTAAAAAAGAAAATATTAGGATGGAAGGAGGCTTCCCTAAACATGGGAGGAAGAATTTCATTGATTGCTCATGTGTGCAAAGCTCACTAATGCATAATATAATGATAACTCTACCCCCAAGCAAATTCACTAAGAACATAGAAAATGAACTTGCTAACTTTTTATGGGGAAAAAAAGAGGGAAAATATAAGTTGTACTAGAAAAAATGGAATGATCTATGTTTTCCTATACAGAGACTAGACTGGGATTCACTAAGATTAGTGAATTAGCCAAGGCATGTGATTGTAAAAGGTGGTGGATGCTAAGAAAAAATGTCAGCTTATGGGCTGAATTTATGAGAGCTAAATACTACCTAAATGATAATCATTGTATAGAAAATAACAGAAGCAAGAAATCCCAAGGTTGGGCGCAAATGCTCAAACAAAGAGATTTAGTGGAACAACATTCTAAATTTACCAGGCACGGCTGTGTATGGATGCTAGATCTGGATGGAAAATTCTCTCTCTAATAAGTGAAAATTATAACAAGAAAAAAGAAAGAAGAACAATCCTTATTTACCTGGATATTGAATAATGATAACCCTCAAAAAATAAAAGTATTTATGTGAAAAGTGCTTTCAAACATTTACCCATAGAATTAACATTAAAAAATGGTATACAAATGGCCTCCATATTTGATTTTTGTTTAAGTGAAACGGAGGTCCCTAGATCATATTCTATCTTTAGGTAGGGTGGCAGTAGAAATATGGAATAAATTAGATTCAGAACTGCACTTAAAACATACACATCTACGCTTAAAAATGTCGCTTCAAAAATGGAACAAAGCTCACACCTCTAGCACTTAGAAATGGATTTACAAAAAATGTCCCCCTCATAGACATCTGGTGTATATGGAAGGCTAGAAATAAGAGTAGGTTCAAGGGTCCAGAGAATGGCAATCGAACATATCTGGAGGGACTAAAAGATGAAACCAGGAAAATATCTGAACATACCCTTAAAAATTTACAGAACAGACTTAGAAAAAGATACATGAATTTTTGGAAATTAAAAGTAATCAGATAAAATAGTTTAAGGTTGATTGGTATAAAATAAGAAAACCCCACGAAAGATAGGTTTGTATTGAACACAAACGGTAGTTTTTGATAGAGATATCGGAGCAGTAGGACGTGGTGGTGCTATAAGGAATTCTAAAGGAAAGCTAATATTAGCTTTCACAAGGAATTTTAAAGCATCATCAGCTATACATGCAGGACATTTTAGCTATAAGGAAGGAAGAGTGAGACTTTGCAAAAACAATTAGAAATCAACCACATAGACATTCAAATAGACCCGAACATAGTGGTAAACCTAATTAACAAAAATATAGTGAGATGGCAATACAAGGAAGAAATTGAAAAAATTCTACAAGTAATGAAAACATTAGATTTCTCTATTAACACATATTCAGAAAGGGTAATTCCCTTGCGGATAAGGTAGCCAAAGAAGGAAGAATAAGAGGAGAACAAGAATATAAGAAAGAGAACCTTTCGGATAAATATACATGTATTCTAAAACGGATAGGAAAAAGTATCATTATATTAGACAAATAAAATTATAGAAATAAGGGTAATCTATAGTAAGCAGTACGATAAGTTTAGAAGCATTCTAAATGCTTCTTACAGTATAAGTTCATATATAAGCTACCAGATTACAAGGTGAACCAAGAAGCAGAGTTTACTCATAGGAAAAATCTAGAGCATTGGGTACTATGGAAAAGTCAGATAAAGGTTTGGTGATTCAAGAGTTACCTGGTCCTGAGGGGTGACTATTTGAATCACCCTGCCAAACTATAGGGTTAATTATCTGTATTACAGGGCAAAAGTTAGATAAGTCATCAAATCTAGGAGAGGAACTTAACAGGGCAGAAGTTCCATGTTGGTAAGGGTTTTAAAATGATAAAGAAGAAAAGGGTGGGAAATGATTGGCCTAGTTTTTTTGCAGGATGTTCAGAGAAGGAGAAGAACAACAAGCAAGAAACAGAAACTTAGGGAGGGCCAACCTTCCTTTATGGGTAGTAACATTACAAGGATAAATCACAAGGCTCATGGCAAATCAGCAAAATGCAATGGACGGAAAACACAAAGCATAATTATAAAATTTATATCTGTGTAGCATGGTCGGTTTACTGTTTTTACAGGGAATAGAATTACAAATGCAGTTCACAGGCTATCTAGAACCAAGGAGGGAAGAGAAGAAAGATGATAGATCAAAAATGGAGGACGTCTTTTTTGCTTGTGTTTTTTTGTGGTCTAATGGTTAGGCATAGAGTATAGTGTGCGAATGCTTGAGTCTGTAATGATTAAGGGTCTATTTATTATCAGCAGCTCAGTGTCTGTTAAGGTGTCAATAATTTTTGTAAGTTTTTGTAGATATAGGGTCTGTAATGGGGTTTCTTTTGGGTCAGGAAGAGAAATTATCCGAGGATGGGCAGAAGGTGCCCTTGAAGAAAGCATCTCAGCACATGAATAGAGATTGAAAATCAAGAGATGATTTACAAGGAACTAGGTGGACAACAAAAAACAGACAATTTGAGGGGAAAGCAATAACTGAAACTTATGATGACCAATGGCATGACTACAGAACTAGTTAAGGCTCATAAGATAATTCAGATTCTAGAACAATAAGAGGCTCGTTGGGCCCTCATAGAGAACTGGAGAAAAAAAAGAATCCCTAGAATTGCTTTTCTATTTAATTTTGTTTTATTTTTTAGTAAGGGGTGTAACAGGGTAAAGGGAAGAATATAGTTTGTAAAAATGGTATTCTGCTGCCAAAAGAGAGGGTTAATTATAATAATAAAAAAAACTTTCTAAAAAAATAAAAAAAAGACATGAGCAGAATAATACGAAAAAGAAAATAGAATAATATAAGAATATAAAGAATAAAAAAGATAATATGAATAAGAAGAATATAAACAATATAAAGAATAAAGAAAACAATAAGAAATAGAAGAATAAAAATAATAAAAAGATACGAAGAATAAGAAGAAAAAGTAGAATAAAAGAATAAGTATAATAAAAAAAATAAGAAAAAGTTAATAAGAAAGAAGAATTAAAAGAATTAGAAAATAAGAAATAGAATAAGAATAAGAAGAATAAAAATAATGTAGAAATATATCAAGTATTAGAATATAGAAAAAATAAGAATAATACGAAGAATAAGACAAATAAAAATAATACGAATAATAAGAATAAGAAGGAATAATAATAAATAGAATATCAAGAAACAGAAATAAGAAAAAAAAATAAGAAGAATAGGAAAAAATTAGAAGAATTACAACACATAACAAAATTAGAAGAATAAAAAAAAGACGAATTAGAAGAAAATTAAAATTAAAAAGAATAGAAGAATAAGAAGATTAAGAAAATAAGAAGAAAATAATAATAATAATAATAATAAGTAGAATAAGAAGATTAGAAGAATAAAAAGAATAAGAAGAATAAGAAGAATAAGAAGAATAAGAAGATTTAGAAGAATAAAAGAATAAGAAGAATAAGAAGAATAAGAAGAATAAATAGAATAAGAAGAATAAGAAGAATAAAAGAATACAAAGAAAAAGAATATAAGAAGAATAAAAGAATAAGAAAATAATAAAATAAGAAGAATAAGAGATTAAGAAGAATAAGAAGAATAAGAAGATTAAAAAGAATAAGAAGAATAAGAAGATTAAAAAGAATAAGAAGAATAAGAAGATAAAGAAAAAAAAGAAGAAAAAAAAGAAGAAAAAAAAGAAGAAAAAAAAGAAGAAAAAAAATGATAAGAAGAATAAGAAGAATAATAAGAATAAGAAGAATAAGAAGAAGCGAAAACCTAGCTCTCGTGAAAACGCTCTCGCGAAAACTCTCCTGCGGTTTTCTCTAGATTTTCTCTCTCGCGATTTATCTTAAACAAACTATTATGAGAATTTGTTGAATGAATTATTGTGCAAATTGCTTCGTGAATTGCTTTCGATACAGATTCTCTCGCGATTTTCTCTCTATCGTATTATCTTGCGAATATCTTGAATAAAAAAACGGGTATGTGAATTTGTCGAATGATTTATTGTGCAAATTGCTTAGTGAATTGCTATCGTTATAGGTTCTCTCGCGATTATCTTGCGAATAACTTGAATAAACTGTTAGTTGGGAGAACTATCACGTAAATTGGTGAATTGCCTGGAAAACTGTAACGAATATCTTGAATAAACTGTTTGTCGAATGCTTTTTTGATACAGTTGGGAGAACTATCTTGTTATATTTGCAAAGTGTTACTATGTGCAACTGTTATGGGAAAACTATTATGGGAACAAGAACAATAACAATTGTATGAATAAACTGTTATGCGATTACCTGGAATAAACTGTTATATTCGCGAAAATCCTCTCGCTTTTTTTTTTTCTCTCTAGTGATTACCTGGAATAAACTGTTATGCGAATGGTTGAGGGATTTAGTGTGCAAATTGCTTCGTGAATTGCTGTTTGATACAATAGGTGTATAGTGTTGTGTAACTGCTAGATTGTGCAACAAAGAAAGAAGAAAACTCCATTGCTGCTCAAACCAAGCCCAACTCAAGGTGAGAATTGAAAAATCTGACTTATTATTAAATAATAAGTCTTTTGCCTCGATGGTGAAGGGAACCGCGCCGATTTTAAGAATTCAAGGTAACAAAAATGGGCTCCCGGCTATCATCTTCTCTACCGAAGAATCTCAAAGGCTCTTAGAACCTTTCGAATATACGCTCGTTGGTAAGTTCTCTCACGGTAGGCCTCGTGCGATTGGAGTTCAGAAATTCATCGACAATTTAAAGCTCAAGGGGAAGGTGAAATTTGCTGATTTCGATGCCAAATATGTCGTGCTGCAATGCTCTCTACTGGAAGATCAATATCGCCCTAGCAGCGTGGATTATGGCAAGTTGACGGCTTCCCCATGCGTATACTGAAGTGGACAAAGGATTTTACTCCTCTTGAAGAGGCGCCTATAGCTCCTGTATGGTTTACATTGCCTTTTCTGCCACTCCATCTTTTCTCTGAAACATCTCTTTATGCAATTTCATCGTGTTTGGGTAAGCCCATGTTACGAGATGAAGCCACAAGAACCATGTCAAGGCCGAACAAAGCACGTGTATGTGTAGAGCTAAACCTCTTAACTAAATCGCCTGACAAAATATGGATAGGTAGTGGTGAAGGGGAACAGGCCGAGGGGTTTTGGCAAACTGTCATTCTCGAAAGCCTTCCTCCCTACTGTTCAAAATGTAAGAGGCTCGGGCATGAAAATTTCTCGTGCAAGGTGGGGAAAGAAGAGCATAACAACGGGCAGCAGCACGAAGGAGGATGTAAGAAGGTGATGCATTGGGTAAGGAAAGAGGAGGCTTCACTTCTAAAACAAAACCAGCCGAAGGGAGATCTGGACTCAAGCATCCCACCAGATTATCCAAATATTACCCAAGAAGAAGGACCCCTGAGAAAGACTAACTTGGGGATAGAAAATGATATTAGTTTAATAAAAGGATGGGAGGAGGTAAAACACAAGAGAAAATATAAAAAAACATCTAAAACAAGAATTGTATTGAAAGAAAAACTTGATGATTATACGTGGATAGATGAGGATCTTCTGGATTTTCCTGAAGAAGAATCGGTAATTTTTAGTTGCCCTTCAAGCCACAAGGGTGATGTATCTCAAGATGAGCCTGAGGTGAAAGCAAAGGATGATATACATATTTATAATGAAGACTAGGGGAAATCTTTCAAGAACCCAAACCATGGAGGCCCTAAAGCAAATGGCCATGGTGCTCGGAAAACAGGTAAAATATAAGGAGATTAGGTATGAAATCCCTCACACTCCTAAAACAGCAAGAAATACGAAAAAATATGCTAACATGTCTTATGAATCTAAGTGTACAACTCGAGCCCAAGCTAAATTAGTTTTTAATGGATAGATGTCTATATTGGAATGTTAGGGAATAGCTAATAGCCCCATGATAAATAGATTAAGACTTTTAATTAAAGAACATAAAATCTCATTAATGATTATTGCATAACCAATGGTCCTGCAAGATCAACTAAATAAATATAGAGAAATTTTAGGATTTAATAAGGCTTATGCTAACCTAAATAGTAAACTTTTGATTTTATGGCACAGAAAATTGAAAATTAAAATAATAAAAGATACTGAACAAATAGTACATTTCAAATTAGATAAGAGCACAGATCAAATAATCTCAGCAGTTTATGCAAAAAATAATAAATAATCTAGGTTGGCATTATGGGAAGAAATGAAAGATATAGCAAGTAGAAATTCACCTTGGATAATAAGAGGCGACTTTAATATAATTAGAAGCCCTCAAGAATTGAAGGGTGGCAAACCACCGGATAAGGTAGCCATGAAGCAATTTAATGACACAATAGTCATTACCAATCTAATGGAAATAGATTTCAATGGTTCGAGATATACCTGGAGTAATAATTGGAAAAAAAGAGGAGTCATCTGGGCTCGACTGGATAGGATTATGTGTAACACAAAGTGGGTCACCTCACAAGGGATTACGGGGCTTAGACACCTAAATAGAACTTGCTCTGACCATAGCCCCCTGCTTATCACGATTCAAAAAAAACCAGGGCAATACATCTAATTTTAAATTTCAAAATATGTGGGTAAAGCATGCGAGCTTTGCAGGACTTGTTAGAGAGTCTTGGAAAGAGCCAGCAGAGGGTAAACTGATGCAAGTTCTATCAATCAAACTTCTGAGGCTAAAAGCTTGTTTAAAAACATGGAATAAAGAGGTTTTTGGGAAATTAAATCAGGAGCTAAAAAAACTAGAAGAAAAAGTAGCCAAGCTGGAGCAAGATTTTGACTCCACTAATAATAATGAAACTCGGATAGAATTAAGTAAGGCTAAAGGAGAACTGAGATTGAAACTACACATGGAAGAAATTTAGTGGAAACAACGAGCAAAAATAAAATGGTTAAAAGATGGGGATCGTAATACCAAATTTTTTTATAGTATGTCTAAAATAAAATTTCAAAAAAAATAAAATTAAAGGTCTAATAAATAAAGAAGGAAAATGGGTAGAAAATGAAAAGGAAATAGGAGCTCTCTTTAAAAATTTCTTTGAAAATCAACTATGTAGTCAGTCATGTAGGACAGATAATTCTCTAATGCAAGAGATTAGGGCGACCATTACGGAAGCTCAAAATCAATTAATGGAATTGATCCCGGAAGAACCAGAAGTTAAAGAGGCTGTTTTTAGTCTGGATAAAGATAGTGCAGCAGGACCTGATGGTTGGAACAATTATTTTTTTCAGGTAAACTGGAATACGATTAAAACTGAGCTAGTCCCTGCAATTGCAAGTTTTTTTGTAGGTGCGAAAATCCCAAAAGCATGGGCAAAATCTTTTATAGTATTAATTCCAAAAAAAGAATCACCACAGAAATGTGAGGATTATAGACCAATAAGTTTATGCAGTGCTATTTATAAAATACTGGCAAAAATATTACAAAATAGGCTAAGCTTAATTTTACCTTAATAATATCTCAGGAACAAACGGGCTTTGTTAAAAATAGATTAATGATATAAAATATAAAGCTTGCATCAGAAATGATGAAAGAAATAGGAAGTAAGTCTAGAGGAAAAAACTTAGTGGTCAAATTAGATCTATCGAAAGCCTTCGATAGAGTGGAATGGGATGCCCTTTGCTTTGTGTTAAGAAGGTTCAGTTTTTCTGAGCTGACCATAGATCTAATATATAGATGCATTTCAAGTACTTGGGTAAGAGTCCTGGTAAATGGTAAGTTAAGTGAGGAATTTAAACCAAATAAAAGTTTAAGGCAAGGGGATCCGTTATCCCCTCTTCTTTTTTGATATCTATTT
Source organism: Sapria himalayana (assembly GCA_029783825.1). Classification (NCBI taxonomy): domain Eukaryota; kingdom Viridiplantae; phylum Streptophyta; class Magnoliopsida; order Malpighiales; family Rafflesiaceae; genus Sapria; species Sapria himalayana. Next base: position 42,524 of record JAREIK010014712.1, read on the forward strand.
AGAACTATTAATACGTAACTTGAATAAGAAAATATCCGAAGGTAAAATATTGTCATTCAGACAACCAAGGAATACACCCAGAATAGGCTGTTTAGCTTATGCAGATGACCTTATAATATTTACTAATGCTAGCATAAATTCTTTAATGAATCTTATGGATCTTCTTCAAATTTTTGAAAAAGAGACAGGCCAAATGGTTAATAAAAGTAAATGTCAGTTCATGCTTGCTAAAAATGCAAAATTAAAGTTAATAGATAAAATAAAAAATATTACAGGCTTTGCAGAAATTAAAGGTGCATTAATGTACTTAGGTTGTCGGATATATGAGGGGAGGTTGAAGGAAGAATATCTAAGTTACCTTCAAGACAAGTTAAGAAAGAAAATAGCAGGATGGAAAGAAGAGCTACTGGGATTTGGGGGGAGGATAACGCTGCTGTCACATGTATTACAAAGCACGCTAACACATATTTTATCAGTGATACATCCCCCTAAAAAATTTATTAAAAAACTCGAATCGGAAATGACCAACTTCTTATGGGGTAAAAAACAAGGCAGAAATAAACTACATTGTAAGGACTAGAAAAGTATCTGTTATCCGAAAGAGGAAGCAGGATTAGGTCTAATGAGCCTCCAGGACTCGGCAGCTGCCTGGGACCGTAAAAGCTGGTGGAGACTTAAAGAAAGCGATAATCTTTGGGCTAAATATATGCGGGCAAGATATATAGATAATAAGAATAAGACCACTAAGAAAGTCTCGAACAGTTGGAAGTCAATGGTAAAACAAAAAAAGATAGTAGACTCACACTCTATACAAAAGAGGAGCGGCTGGAAATGGACGTTAACACCACAAGGAAACTTTTCCCTCAAGTCGGCAAAAGATTTGGTCAGAAAGAAAAAACCAGCTCAAACTCTATTTAAATGGGTATGGCAAGAAAACATACCGCAAAAAATGCGCTCCTTCACTTGGAAGGCTTTAATGAATGCTATACCGGTAGATAGAAATATACAAAAGAAAGGAATAAACATGGCATCAAGATGCGAATGCTGTTCAAAAGTGGTTTAAACCACTGATCATTTGCTTTCTAATGGTCCCATCGTAGCAGAAATATGGAAAGAGATGGAAGGGGAAAAAAGAATATGTAAAATAGATGATGGATTAATAGATAAAGTTAAAAAATAGGAAAGGGAGAACACGAAAAGCCCCACCAGAAAATGGCTTAATCAGAAACTACCGTATCTAATTATTTGGTGTATATGGAAATCTCGAAACAAAAGTAAATTCGAAAATATAAGGATGAATTTAACAGAAATTATAAAAGATATTATAAAGGAGATATGAAATATATCACTAATAAAACCGATAGTTATTCAGGAAATGAAACAAGAAAAGAAGCTTGAGAAAGAATGGGATCTCACATATAAAGTTTTAAAATAGCAATGGGCTAAATTTATACAGTGGAATGCTCCGCCGGTTGGTAAACTCTCACTTAATACGGATGGGAGTTTTAGCAGGGACACTGGAATAGCAGGAGGAGGCGGGGTAATAAGAGATCATACAGGGATAGTACAGAGGGCTTTTACTAGATCTAGTAGAGCCTCCTCGGATTTAGAATCAGAAATTAGAGCATTAAAATCAGGGTTAGAGATATGTAAGCAGCTTAACTTTAAAAACATTGAAGTTCAGGTAGACTCAAAATTACTAGTTGATACAGTAATCAATAAGAAAATATTATGGAGGTATGAAGAGGATCTAGAAGTAATTCTTTGTCTTATGGACGAACTGAAGGCCTCAATAATACAAATATATAGAGAAGCTAATAATCTAGTGGACAGTCTATCTAAAATAGGCACCACTAGAGGAGATATAGAATATAATGAGAAACTCATGCCAAACAAACTAAAGGGAATAGCAAGTTTAGATAAAATGGGTTTTCCTTATATTAGAACAAATAAACAGATCATGAAGGTATAACAAAGCCTCAACTTTCTGATGGATTGTGCGGGAATAATGAGTACTTTAAAAATATGTATCTTGACTTTCCTTGCAGGTTAGCTAAAATGTAAGGGTGCTAAGATAATATGATAATATGTATTCTGACCTTAACGGTGCTATATAAACGCTGTTATATAACAAAGCCACAGTGAATCTTAAATAAGGATAATTTTGTTGTTCCTTGTTTTGCTGTTGTTCTTGCTGCTGTAATAGGAAAAGGTAATAGGGAAAGGTAATAGTGTAAGGTATTGTTGCTTGTGTTGCTGTTCCTTTTTGTGTTGCTTGTGGCTTGGTTGCTGCTATGCTGCTGTTCCTTGTCGCTTCCTTTTGTTTGGTTGCTTCATTTTTTTTTGTGTAATTTCAGATTATATATATAGTGCTCTCAAAATGAACACATAATTATAAGTTGATTTGTAAATAGTTTGCTTGCTACTTCCCGAGTTGGATGTTTCTAGTGGTAGATAAACAAAGATCCAGAAAATCCAGCAGTTGCTGGAATTGTTAAAAGAAAACATTTGTTTGGTGTACTGTCTGTATTAATTCCAGGTTAAGAGGATATGTGTGAATGTTGCGGAAAAAAGCAGCTATAAGCTGTCTCTCTAAGCAGTGCTAGAGCATAAGCATGCATATCTAGAAAGTGGAAAAAGTCCAGAAAAATTTAAATTCAGAGAAACTGAAATGTAGTAAAGAGACTGCATGCACTATGCGAAGTTGCCCAATTCACCAGATTAGGTAAGAGCATGTATTTTTTGGAATCATTATTTGACTAATGCTTGGGGTTGATTCTATTTTGGAGAAACAAGGGGTTAGGGAGGGTAATTAGATGTATAACAGGCTGTCATAGTCGCAAGTCTACTAGGTGCTTGCATATATGTCTGGAAAAGTGGATTTGATTCGTATCAAGTCAGAGTCTGTTGGGTGTTTGTGCTTGTTTCTTTGTTTGATCTATCAGATGGGTGTATAAGGGGATGTGCAAGAGAGGTAGATGCTGGAGGAGAGTCAGAGATTGCTGGTGTACTTGTCTACAAAGCGAGTCTCGGACAAAAGTAGCATGGACAAGTCAACAAAGGTAAAAGAACTTTCTACAAAGCATAAGGAACGTGGAAGGTCCTGGCTATAAGGAGACCACCAGAAGCTAAGGAAAGGAGTAAGCTGAGGAGATTAAGATAAGCCCTAAAATTTAGATGGAAAAATCTTCCATTTTAGCAAAATAGCCAGCGGCTTAGCAAAAAACTAACTCAATTTCCAGTCTATGAAAGTCTACCATGGGCTTTTAGTAAAATGTTAGAATGTTATGGCTCGTTTATTTTATTTATTTGTAAGTGGGTGTAAAAGGGAAAAGGGGTAGATCTTAGCTTGTAAAAATGGTATTCCTCCACCAAAAGAGAGGGTTATAATAATAATAGAAGAATAAGAAGAAGAAATAGAATAATAAGAATAAGAAAAATAAGAAGAATAAAATAATAATAAGATTAAGAAGAATAAGTAGAATAATAAGAATAAGAAGAATAATACAAATAAGAAGAATAACAAGAACAAGAAGAATAACAAGAACAAGAAGAATAAAAAGAATACGAAGAAAAGAAGAAAAAGAAGAATAATAAAATTAAGAAGTATAAAAAGAATAAAAAAATATGAAGAAATGTAGAATAATAGAATAAGAAGAATAAGAAAAATAAGTAGTATAACAGAAATTCGAAGAATAAGTAGAATAAGAAAAATTAAAAGACTTATAATAATTAGAAAAATAAGAAGAAAGGAAAAATAAGAATAATTAGAAGAATAAGAATAATAAAAGAATTAGAAGATAAAAAAGTTTAAAAAAAATATAAAGAATAAGTTGAATAATAAGAATAAGAAGAATAAAAACAATAAGAAGAATAAGAAGAATAAAAAGAATAAAAAGAATAAGAAAAGTAAGAAGAATAAAAAGAATAAAAAGGATAAAAAGAAGAAAAGGAAAAAAAAGAATAAGAAGAATAAGAAGCATAAGAAGAATAAGAAGAATAAGAAGAATAAAAAGAAGAAGAATAAGAATAAGAATAAGAAGAATTAGAAAAATTAGAAGAATAAGAACAATTAGAAAAAAAATAGAACATTAAGAAGAATAAGAAGAATAAAAAGCATCTATCTATTTTTGATTAATGAGGTTTGCAAAGAGAGGGAAAGGAAATAATGGGTAAATGAGTGTGGCATGAAATTAGACATACATTTATTGCTTGTAGGTTGGTACAACATACATAAAAAGACAAAACCACAAGCGATCAGATTTATGGTAGTTATTAATATTGATAAAAATAAAATGGAAAGAAAAATGGGTGGGGTTAGTGAGTGTTATGGATAATTGTGTTGTTGTTTTGCAGAAAATAATTAAGGTAGGGTAATATGAGGTTAGAGATAGATAGAAAGAGAGTTGTATTGTGCTAGAATTAAAAGTTCAGCAATAAAGTAGTTTAACAGTAGAATATAGCAATAGACATTGCAGTAGAATCTAGTCCGGTGTGTGGCCCGTGCAAACTATATAAATCACATCCCGGTTATGTGGGATGTGCTCTGCTAGCATTGCTGCTGCTCTGATTTTGGTGCTTTTATTGTAAGGGCATGATCAAATTAGAAATACTCTAAATTAGAATAGATGCTGGGCAAGGAAGAACTAACCAGAAATCCAATATTTTTGTTATTTCATTAATTTTATTTCTAGAAAACCAAAGATTGTAAATGGGTTAAGGGTAGTTTCTTAGATTGTACTAATAGTATTCCTCCGCCAAAAGAGAGGGTTATAATTATAAAACAAATTTTCCAAAATAAAAAACGAAGAATAAAAAGAATTAGAATAATTAGAAGAAAGGGAAGAATAAAATGAATTAGAATAATAATAAGTATACGAAGAACTAGAAAAATATAAATGATAAAAAGAATCAAAAGAATAAAAAATAATGAAGTGTAAGAAAATAAAAAAGAATAAAATGAATAAAAATAATTAGAATAAAATGAAAAATAATAAGAATAAGCAGAATATGAAGAATAATAAATATAAAAAGATTAATAAGGAGGAATAGTATAAGATTAAGAAGAATTAGAAGAATTAGAAGAATAACAATAATAAAAAAAATAAGAAGAATAAAAAGAATATAAAGAATATGAAGAATAAGAATAACAAGAAAAATTTAAAAAAAATAGGAAGAATAGGAAGGATATGAAAAATAGGAAGAATGAGAAAAATAAGAAGAATAAGAAAAAATAGAAGAATAAGAAAAATTAGAATAATTAGAATAAATAGAAGAATAAAAAAAAATAAAAAAAATAGTATAAGAAAAATAGAATAAAGAAAAAAAAATAAGAAGAAAAAGTTGAATAAGGAGAAATAAAATAATAATAATAATAAATAAATAATAATAATAATAAGAATATGAAAACTAAATATAATAAGAAGAATAAGAAGAATAAAAATATTAAAAAGAATAAGTATAATTATAAGAATAAGAAGAATAAAAAGAATAAAAAAAATAAAATAATAATAATTATTTAGAAGAAAAAAATAAAATAAGAATAAGAGAATAAGAAAAATAAAAAGAATAAGAAGATTAACTATAATAATAATAATAATAATAATATTAATAATAATAAAATTAATAAGAATAATAAGAAGAGTTAGAAGAATAAGAAGAGAGAAAAAAAATAAGAAAAGATGAATATGAAGAATAAGAAGAATATGAAAAATAAGAAGAATAAAAAAGATAAAAATAAAAATAAGAATATGAAGAATAAGAAGAAAAAGAAGGAAAATAAAAAAAGATGAAGAAAAAGAAGGAAATAAAAAAAAGATGAATAAAATAGAATACAAAATAAGAATAAGTTGTATAAGAAGAATTAGAAAAAAAAAGAAGAATAAAAACAAAAAAAAAAGAATAAGAATAATAAGAAAAATAACAAAAAGAAGAAGAATAAGAAGAATAAAGATAATAAAAAGAATAAGATGAATAATAAAAAAAGATGAATAAGAAGAATTAGAAGAATAAAAAAAGAATAATAAGAAAAAGATAAATAAGAAGAATAACAATAATAATGATAATAATCAAAAAATAAGAAGAATAAATAGAATAAAAAGTATAAGAAGAATAATAAGAATAAGAAAAAAAAGAGAATAAGAAGAATAGAAAAGATATGAAGAATAGGAAGAATAAGAAGAATAAGAAGAATAAGAAGAATAAGAAGAATAAGAAGAATAAGAAGAATACGAAGAATAAGAATGATAAGAATTATAAAAAGAATAAAAACAATAAGATGAATAAAAAGAATAAGAAGAATAAAAAGAATAAAAAGAATAAAAAGAATAAAAAGAATAAAAAGAATAAAAAAATAATAATAATTAGAAGAATAAAAAATAAAACAAGAATAAGAGAATAGAAAAATATAAAAGAAAAAAAAGAATAAGAAGAATAACAATAATAATAATAATAATAAAATTAATAAGAATAATAATAAGAGTTATAATAATAAAAATATAAAGAAGAAGAATAAGAAAATTAAGAAAAAGATAAATATGAAGAAAAAGAAGAATACGAAAAATAAGAAGAATAAAAAGAATAAAAATAAAAATAAGAATATGAAGAATAAGAAGAAAAGGAAGGAAAATAAAAAAAAGTAAAAAAACTAATACTAAATAAGAATAAGTTGTATAAGAAGAAATTGAAGAATTAGAAAAAAAAAAGAATAAAAACAAAAAAAGAATAAAAATAATATGAAAAAACAATAATAGAAGAATAAAGATAATAAAAAAAATAAATGAATAATAAAAAGATGAATAGAAGAATTAGAATGATAAAAAAGAATAAGAAAAAAGACAAATAAGAAGAAGAAGAACAATATAATAATAATAATAATAATAATAAATAATCAAAAAATAAGAAGAATAATTAGAATAAAAAGAATAAGAAGAATAATAAGAATAAGAAAAAAAAGAGAATAAGAAGAATAGAAATGATATGAAGTATAGGAAGAATAAGAAGAATACAAAGAATAAGAATCATAAAAATAATAAAAAGAATAAAAAAATAATATGAATAAGAAGAATAAAAAGAATAAGAAGAATAAGAAGAATAAGAAGAATAAGAAGAATAAGAAGAATAATAAGATTAAGAAAAAATAAAAAAGATAATAAGTATAAGAAGAATAAAAAGAATAAGAAGACGATAGGAATAAGAAGAATAAGAAGAAAAAAAAAAAGAATAATAAGATTAAAAAAATAAGAAGAATAAGAAGACAATAAGAATAAGAATAAGAATAATAAGAAGAATAAAAAGAATAAGAAGAATAAGAAGAATAACAAAAATAAGAAGAATAAGAAGAATAACAAAAATAAAAAGAATAAAAACAATATAATGTATAAGATGAATAAAAAAAATAAGAATATAAGGACATATATGAAGAATAGAAAGAATAAGAAGGATAAGAAGAATAAGAAGAATAAGAAGAATAAGAAGAATATGAAAAAAACGAAGAATAAGAATAATAAAAAGAATAAGAATAATAAAAGAATAAGAAGATTAAGAAGATTAAGAATAAAAGAAAATATGAAGCATAAGAATAATAAGAATAATAAAATTAATAAGAAGAATAAAAAGAATAAGAAAATAAGAGGATTAGGAAGAATAATAAGTATAAAAATTATAAGAAGAATAAGAACAATAAGAATAAGAAGAATAAGAAGGATAAGAAGAAAAAAAATGAATGAGAAGATAAGAAGAATAAGATGAATAAGAAGAATAAGAAGAATAATAATAAGAAGAATAAGAAGGATAAGAATAATAAGAAGAAGAATAAAATAACAAGAAAAATAAAAATAAAAATAAAAATTAGAAGAATAAGAAGAATAAGAAGAATAACAATAATAAAAATAAATAGAAGAATAACAATAATAAAATAATAAGAAGAATAACAAGAATACAAATAATAAGAAGAATAAGAAGAATGAGAAGTATAGGCAGGATAAAAAAAATTAAAAGATCTTGATGGATATGAAGAAAAAAAGAATTAACAAAATTAGAAGAATATAAAGAATAAAAGAATTAAAAGAATAAGAAGAAAAAGAAGAATTTGAAAAATATGAAGAAATAAAGAATAATAAGAATAAGAATAATAAGAAGATAAAAGAATCACAATAATTATGTTTAATTTTGTTTTATTTTTTTGAAGATGATTGTAAAAGGGATAAAGTAGTTCTTAGTTTTTTCGAATGGTATTCCTACACCAAAAGAAAGGGTTAGAATAATAAAAAAACTTTCAGAAAAAAAAAGTAGATAAAGAAGAATTGGAAAAAAAAAAGAAAAATTAGAAGAAATATAAGAATAAGAATAATAAGAAGAATAAGAAGGGTAATAAGAATAAGAAGAATAAGAAGAATAAGAAGAATTAGAAGAATAAGAAGAACAAGAAGAATATGAAGAATAATAAGAATAAGAAAAATAAGAAGAAATAAAAAGAATAAGAAGAAAAAAAACAATAAGAATAATATGAAGATTAAGATGATTAAAAAGGAATAAGAAGAATAATAAAAATAAAACGAATAAGAAGAATAAGAAGAAAAATAATAATAATAATAATAAAAGAATTAGTAGAATAAGAAAATAAGAAGAAAAGATGAAGAATAATAATAATAAAATAATAATTAGAAGAATTAGAAGAATAAGTAGAATAAGAAGAATAAAAAGAACTAGAAGAATAAGATAATAAGAATAATAAGAATAATAAGAATAATAAGAAGAATAAGTATAAATAAAAAATAAGAAGAATTGGAGTAATAAGAAGAAAAAGAATAATAATAATAATAATAATAATAATAATAAGTATAAGAAGATAAGAAGAATAAGAAGAATAAGAAGAAAAAGAAATATTGAAGAATAAGAAGGATAAGAAGAATATGAAGAATATGATGAAAAAGAAGAATAATTAGAATAAGAGAATTAGATAATATATAGAATAAGAAGAATAAGAAAAATAGAAGAATACGAAGAATAACAAGAATAAGAAGAATAAGATTATTAAGATGAATAAGAAAATATATGAAGATAAGAATAATAAGAATAATTAAAAGAATAAGAAGAAAAAAAAAAGAATATTAAGAATAAGAAGAATAAGAAGAATAAGAAAAATAATAAAAATAAGAAAAATAAGAAAAATAAGAAAAATAAGAAAAATAAGGTGAAAAAAAAGAATATGAAGAATAATAAAAAATAAGCAGAATACTAAGAATATGTTGACTAATAAGAATAAGAAAAAAAGAAAATCGAAGAAATAGAAGAATAAGAAGAATAATAAGAATAATAAGAATAAAAATAAAAGAATTATATAAAAATAATAAAAATAAGAAGAATAAGAAAAATAAAAAGATTAAGAATAATAAAAGAATAAGAATAAAAAAAAAGTAGATAGAATTGTTCTCTCAAGCTCTAGAGAGAGAAACATCAATTTTCAGTGAAGAAGTAGACATAATCAAGCAAAAATGGAGCAAGCGGATTTCTTAATGAATAGGAAATTATTTTCTCAACATTTTTTAAAGACTATGCTTCATTCTTCATCTTCTTCGGAAGTTTTCGGGAAAAAAATGGGGAACCCTCGATAGAGTTTTCCCGACAGACATGGCTTCCCTCACTGAAGCTCACAAATATACACTGGTGGGCAAATTATCACACGGGCATCTGCGCGTTAAAGATATAAGAGCATTCTATGCTTCCTTGAAGCTCAAAGGCCTGATAAAAATAGGAGCCCTGGCTGCGAAGCACATCCTCATGCAGCTCTTTACCGAAGAGGACTTCCATAGAATCTGGTTGAAAGGAGTCTGGTATATCATGGGCTACCCCATGCGAGCTTTAAGATGGACACCCGACTTCTCAACCAAGCAGGAATCCCCATTGGCCCCGGTATGGTTCCTCTTTCCCATGCTCCCCATTCACTTGTTTGATAAATTTTCTCTCTACCACATTTCACAAGCAGTCGGCACCCTCTTCTTTGATGGTGCCACTTCTACTCTCTCTCTCGCCCGAGTGTGGCTCAGCTGTGCATAGAAGTCAACTTGTGAATCATATAACTCAGCGAATATGGATAGGCTCTAAGAATGGAGATGGTTTCTGGCAAGATGTCATTCCAGAGTTCCTCCCTCACTATTGCACATACTGTAAGAAGCTTGGACATGGTTGTGATCACTG